>DF241377.1:11887-81062 GCA_000507305.1 Breviolum minutum Mf 1.05b.01 | reverse complement strand
CCACGCACCCATCTAGCTTTAAAATTCTTGAATTGACCATCTTTGTCAGTTTTAATTGTCAGAACCCAACGTCCAGTTACGAAGTTTTCAATCTTATGCTTTCGTCTGTCACGAAACTTCATAGGAGTAAAGTCCAGGAAACTGCGAAATTCTTCAAGCTTGGCTTGCTTGATCTGTTTTGCATATTTCTGTAAAACTTGAGGTGTAATCACCGATTCTGCCTTCTGCGTTTTCTTTCCATTCTTCGCAAGATACTGACAGAACTGTCGCCTGGAGGCTCCAACTGTGCCCTTAGGACGCCGTTACTAGAAATGGCAATGTGACCTTGTCCTTTGTAGACAATGGTGTTGTTTGTTGCTCACATCGTGGCCACAGTATGTGTGGGCCAGAAACCATGCGGCTAGACATGGAAGCTGAAGAATGATCTAGGAATGCCATAACCAAGATGGTCATGCCTCTAAATTTTGCAAGAACAAGAAGGTAATGGACAAATCTGTTGTTCAAAGGGGAGTGGCATGAGTTACTTTGGGCGCTTGCAACCTTGCCGGTACCATTATAATTGCCAGTATCTCAACACACGCGCCAAAGTTTAAGCTGAGCAAAGAAAATTTACACCCACAAGACTCCAGTTTGGAAACTTGTTTCTGTACAGAATGCAGTCTTCTGTTTGAAAACCATAAAAATTCATACCACGTTTTTGGGGGAAACTGCACTTTTCAGGTTCCACCTCTGTAGGGTTGTATTGTTCATGTTTCTCCGTGTTCATGTTGGTTCCACATCCGCCTCGTCTCGCCGACAATAATTTTTGTGCAGCTGTGCGCTGGGGTTGCGCACGGCGTTTGCCCATTTTAAGTGAATAGGTGAAAGTTTGCAGCGTGAAGGATTTCACTGTACCCAATGTAGCTATTCATTCAAAGATTGTTTTGTCATTAGATATGGAGAAATTAGATGATATGTAAATAGTGAAACACAAAAACCAATGATTGCAAGTGTTGTCCACTTACTCAAACATTTCTTTCTCAGGGCTTAACGGTTGCAATGGGTGCCATGATGTCGTGGCAAATCTTGTCACCCTTCCCGTGTGAAACTCAGCCCATGCAGGGGCCAAAAAAAA
The DNA here is from genome assembly GCA_000507305.1 of Breviolum minutum Mf 1.05b.01. Classification (NCBI taxonomy): domain Eukaryota; class Dinophyceae; order Suessiales; family Symbiodiniaceae; genus Breviolum; species Breviolum minutum. Next base: position 79,948 of record DF241377.1, on the reverse strand, counting down.
TCAACGAGGGGCCATGTACAACATCAAGTACTCTTCTAGCAACTCAGCTGTGGAGATTGCAAAAAACATGTAGAAGCAAATATATTGATACCACGCAACCCAAAATGTTTGCCCAGGCGTTGTGGATGAATGGAACACGCAGTATGTCGCAGCTCTACGTTCGATCCCCTATATTGTCTTTTATGATTCATCTATCACATTCTGAGACTATTGTAGGTTTCAATATTTCTTTCCTATTTTTTCCTTAGTGCTACTTGACTTCGAAGTGATTTGAAATTCTATGGTTCAGAAAATCTGTAACCATTTCCGCAACCGGTCTCAGGCCGATGAGCATGATCATCATGCTTGCCTTTCAGCAGGTGTGATGGACAGTCTGGATGGTCTTTGGGTTGTGCGAGCTGTACCAACCAAGTATTGATGTGAGCAAAAACGGTTTCAGATATCAATGGTTTGAATATCACAATACATATTCTAAGATCCATTTCACGATAATATATGATCTCTATTTTCCATTGCAAACTGCAACCATTGTTTTGCTGCTTCCCCAAAACCCGTTTGGTTTTGGTGAATCACCCTTGACCCGGTCTTTGTGCAAACATGGCACATATCCAAGAGCCTCTTCAGAGATGGACCCTCCTTTCATCCTGGGAGGTGGGGATCCACTCGTTGGATGCTTAGGGTTTGATCTTGGGGGATGTAATTGAAAATAACTGGTACCTATAATATATAGGTGTTTCCAAAAATAGGGGTACCCCAAAATGGATGGTTTATAATGGAAAACCTTATTAAAATGGATGATTTGGGGGTATCCCTATTTTTGGAAACACCCATATGGTAAAACCGTTTTTCTAGGCAAGAACTCTGTGTTTATAAGGTCCGGGACAAGTATCTTGGAACGAGCAAGATGTGGTCCCTTGCCATGAACCAATTTTTGTACTGGGTTGTAGTCAGTGTATTTTGTTCCAAAGCTAAAAATAGCCAGGGTTAGCCGACTAACAAGGGAAATCATGTTTGACCTAGTTGGGAAAGAAACAGATCATTCATTCTCATACAAGTTTATTCCATTAGACCTTTTGCCAATTCAGGCAAAGCAGGCAGCTCTGATGAAGAGCTGTTTCCCACCAAGTTTGCTGGAGATGATTGATGCCAACACTTGGCCTGGGGAAGGCCTGATGGTCTACTCTGATACAGGTCGCCCTTCAGCTGGGGAGATCGCCCAAAACTATTGCTTCCTTAAACCTCTGTTCATGAACCACCCACGCAAGGCAGTCATTTTGGGTCAAAAAATGTTGAAAGATTATGCGGGTTTTATTTTGAAACAGGTTTTAAAAAGTTGAATTAAAGGTTTTTTTGTGTGGTCAACGAACCACTTTACCCCCCAAAGTTTTTCGTCTTATGAAGGTACCCTCAGCTTTCTACATCACCGACTGCTTCCTATACTTAGACCCCATCCTCAAGAAAAGGCTTTTCAAACCACAGAACGACAAAGTTCCACCAGTCACTAGAGCAGATCTTGCCGGACAAGAGGGATTGAAGGGCAAGCAAATGCTTGGTGGGTTGCGGTTTCTTTGGCGGTCTTCAAAGGTTGGGGGGCACGAAACCAGGATCGCAGACCTCAAACAATATGTCCAACCGAGTCCTACAAGAACCATTCGAGTTCTGAATGATGTTCTTTGTCAACCATTAGCTAAAGAAATGTTCGGTTACTTACCCATGTTTTTGTTCCACCAATTGTTCAACACCTGGTTTATTCAACCTTGAGGGATTGACCTGCCACCTATCACCTATCTGTATCTCGAAAGATGTTTGCAACAACCAAGGCTGGCCAATCTTCATCGTCTGACGTTGCCCCTGCAGCTGTGGCACCGCACCCTGACTCCGATTCAGACCTTGCTGATGAAGAAGGCTCCTAAAGTTGTTCCCAAATGTTTGATCTCAAAAATGGTTTGATCCCAAAAATGGTTCATAGTTCTTAGCTTCTGGTTAAGAAATCTTACCCCCGTTGATAGGCCAGCCTGAAGCAAAGGCTGTTGTTGAAAGCCCAGTGGCATCCGACAGCAATGACAATGATGATCGGGAATCTCATAGTGGCAATATTGCGGGGCCCCCTTATGATTCCAATGATGATGAGCGTGAGGGCACTGAGTTGGATGGCAGTGAGTTGGGTGGCAGTGAGGTGGATGGTAATGAGGTGGATGGCGGTGAGTTGGGTGGCAGTGAGGTGGATGGCAGTGAGTCGGGTGGCAGTGAAATTGATGCTACGGACTTCCCCCAGATCTATGATCCTAATTCTGATGATTGTGATGATTCCCCTCGTTCTTATGACAGTATTATCAGCAAGGAAACCCTTGAGCTTGGCGGTAGTCCTATTCCTAGTCCCCCTCGTGATTCCCAAGTGTCAAGTGCGTGGCTTGGCCAAGCCTACAATGCAGAGAGTCGCAGAATGAAGAAGCAACAGACTTTGGAGAGATTGGTCCAGGTTTGGGGTTTTAAAGTTTCTTTTTATATTCTTTCAAGATTACTTGGGCCAAGTATATATTGGAAAACATGTCTATATACATATGTTTCTTCTTATATAGTTCCTTTCTAGAAAAATAGATATATTCATTTTTTCATAGCTATTTTCAATTTTGTATATATATATATATATATATCTATATATGCACCTCCCTGCAAGGATGTGGTCACAGATCTTCAGCAAACAGAACCATCCCTGGTGTCACACCCTCGGTGGGACGAGTATCCGGGCTATTGCATGAAGACCATAATCAAATTTGGGGCGCATGTGGCTGACAAGTTGATGTCAAAACGTCACTTTCTTTTGTGGTCCGCCATGACTCAGGAAGAGAACGGGTGCACCCACTTTAAGTGAAACCATTTCCATTTTGCGTTTACAAATGTAGCTGTGGGTTGTTTTGAGTGCGACCCTGAAAGGATGATGGATCAACGTCAGCGTCTTCTCAAAAAATGAACATGGACGCTAGTTGTTCTTAGAGCTGCTTTCTTTTTTTGTTTACGATGGTATGTACAGTATGTGAAGTCTTCCCAATCTAAACTCCCTATACCTAGTTGATCTCACCCTGCGGTAGGATGCTTTCAACAAAGCTCAGAAGCTGATGGCCATGCCCACGCAGCCCATCCTTGTCGAAGAAGATGGCGATTGTGATCGGATGCCTGCGGTGAAACGGGCCAAAACTGGAAAGGATGTGCAGCGGGCTTTAAAGGGTGACAGCCTCATGGAAGTCCCACGCCAATCTGTTTCTTATAATCAACTTAATATACTTGCTTGCATTTTTCCAGCCCCACAGGCAAGGTTTTATCAACCTGTGTTTGGAATCTTTTTTGGTGACAAAGGTGTTTGGGGGACTAACAGCTACAGGTTGCAAAGCGTCGTGGGGATCATCAAGGTGGTTCCTCTGCGGTGGTGTCATAATTTGGTGACTACGATCTCAAGGAACTTAACGTCCCGGTGGTATTGATGGCTTTCCGTATAAGGGCACCAAATCATATACGGTGAGATCTCGCTCAGGAGCAGTACCTAGTTGGTTGAATGGTTGTAGCTCACTTTCTTTCAAGATTTATTGTGACTTTTTTAGGTTTTTATTTTCATCGTAGTATAGCCAACCGCCTTTGTACTTAAACCACTATCTCAGGCGATTGAAGTGTTGCTATCGTCTCGGGCCTTGGTGAAGAAGCAGGGCTGTGTGGCTGGCGATGAATGTGATGGTGAAAGGAGTGATTTGCGCCAAGTGACATGGTCCAAATTTAATGGCCCGGTTGAAGCCTGGAAAATTGCTAAAGCCAGCGCCAAATTTATCTAGGATCTAGGTCTGAGTCCTTAGGTGTCTTGCGGGAGGAAATGACATTCATGTCCTGTGCAAACTGGGGGCGCCCCGTTAAAAAGATATGAATCGTGCTTCCGGGGATAATCCTCAAACTTGTGCTGGGGGCAACTTCAACACCGGAGTTGCATTTGATACCAGAAGGCTTAGCTGACTTAGCTTTAGGAACATGTGTCGTCTTTGGATTGCCAACGTGGGCCTCAAAAAGTCACCTTCTCGATCTTCACTGCGTTCAATTCAAATGATGTCCTGCGAAGCCAGCATTCGTTTGTTTTCCAGCAACGCAAACGTATATCAGTACTAATTGCCACTGGCTAGGATTACCCAGAACAATCCAAAACTTCTGCCAGGTGAGTGGCAGCCCAGTTACTGACAAGGCGAGGTTGGGTTTGGTGAGTCTGGTGTTGCCAAAGTCTTTATGTAAAAACCTAGGTGATATATGATATATCTTACGACTCCTCAAGCAAATCAAGAAGTACACGGACATGGAAGGGTCTTACAGAGCCTCAATCCCAAACCCTCAAGCCCTTTCAGGTGAACCCAAAAACGGCAGCTCCATCAATCAGCAGAGGTGACAAGGCAAGGCCGGGGTATGGTCTGGTGTAAAAACTGCGCAACTTTCCAGGAAACGAAGTGAACACCTTAGCTGTTGAAAGGGTTTGTGGAGTCCGTTTGATTGCGGCTCAAATCCCTTAAACTTTTCAACGGACAGGTCTTTTGTTTTTGTTGAGTGTATATAGTCAGAAATGATCTGACTCATGTTCTTAGGTCATGAAAAATAATTGCGTGGAGATCTTCGAAAAGCTCGGAAAGACGGTGGCGAAGCCCTGCCCAAAGCTTTGGGTGCATGCTTCTGCCTTGGAAAACCGACTTGTTTTCTGGTATAAGGTTGGAACAAAAGGTTCTCAAAGGGGCTTCACTTCAACAAACCTTGGAAGCCTATCAGTCTATGCGCCCTGAAATCGAGGTACGGCATGATCGTGTGATATCTTATGACGACAGCACTCGGTGGCAAATTTACCATGCATTTCTGTTAGCAGTACTAGCAGGCAGGAACTTGAACAAACATTGAAACTCCATCCCCACCGCTGCTCTGACAGCATTTTTGATTTGTTGCCATTGCAGCCACAGATTAAGGCCTTTGAAGACACCGTTGAATCTGCCAAATCCGCTGGTGCCACTTTGAGGCGACGCAGCAGCCTGAGCTTGGTTGGCTTGGTCTGGGTTTGCAACAGTAATGGACAAAATGTCCCTTAGTGAATGTTTTACATTATGGTGAAAACAAAAGAAAGTCGAAGGCTGAGAAGGAGAAAGATGAATCAGAAGTTGGGGCCAGTGAGTACACCCAAGAAGAATGGGAACAATGGCTCAAGGCCCGATATGCTGGAACCATTTGTTTGGCCATCTTTTTTTTGAACCCCTGACTGGCAGGAAAACCCAAACACCTGCTGAAGCTTTGGGGAAAATGGCTTAAGGACCAATCATCTGGGGAAAATGGCTTAAGGACCAATCATCTGCTGAAACCGTTTGTTTAGACATGATTTTTCAACCCCTGACGGACAGGAAAACGCGGGGGCTTGATGAAGCCTCGATCGCTATGTTACAGCGTCATGTGTGAAACTGGGAACCAGTATACGCATAGAACAGGCAATGCCCTAGGTGCTAGTCACTGCAATGCAGTGTGATTGCAAACGGCTTGTGTGTGAGCGTATTTGGCTGGTGAAAATCGAGTGGAAAACACAAAAAATCTGAAGTCGAAGAATGACAACTGCTTAGATGTTCATGATGTTCTTGTCACGCACTCGAGCTACGAAATATTGCGTGAATAAGAATCAAATTTCATGAAGCGAGCATGAAGAATATTTCAAAAGATCAAGCTTGATGAGAACTTAATTTTTTTTTGTGGCTATTCATCATGCAACTGCAGCCATGGAAAATATAGTTGCAGGTGGGAAACCAGTTTGCCCCAATCGCAGGCCTCGAATAGATCTTCGTCCTCCACCGGCGGTGTGCCAAAGCTGGTGCAACAATTTGTTGAGGCATTAGCAAATGCTGAGGCTAGGACGGGTTGGTGGTTGTGGTTTCCTGGGTAACTCTGGATCAAGTGAACTACAAATCACTTTCCCATGCGAAACTGACATATGCAATGTATATATGTAAATTGAAGACGTTTTGTTTTGCTTGGGCTCATTTCAGTTGATAACCCTGCTCGTTAAAAGACTTCAAAGTGTTGAAGTGTGGTGTAATCACAAATGTTGACCTGCTGACTGGCTTTGCAGGGGACTATGAAACGGCTACGTGATCTTACTGCAGCTTTGCTAGAGCTGCCCCACTATTTGGTTCCGTCCCATGCCTGCAAATAATATTTTGAGTTACTGCTCAAGTTCAATATAAATATGGCAAGTTTGCCGGACTAATGTCTTCGCATTTCAAATTCACAAAGCTGTATATATGTAGTCAAAGCATCCTGGTACTGGCTGATAGATTCGTATCTGCTCAAGGGTGGGCGTCTGAGCGTGTTTCCCAGCAAGATTGGAGGCAATGCTTACCACCTATCTTTGAATTCACAGTGGAAAGAATGGCTTTTCCGACTGTGATAGGAATTTTTCTGTGGAATTCCAGCTACCCCCAAACGTACCCCGTTAGGATTTTAAAGGACAAGTGAAAAGTTTTGCGATAGTTTTCGTTTGCGGGGAGATTGGATTCCAATTGCATCTTGCACCCCATAAGTCCAGAATCTTTTAAATAGTAGATTAGTAGATGGATAATATAGCTGTTTCTTCCCACCATTTTTGTTAAACACGGCATCATTTACATGTGAACTACCTTTGCAACAGGTTTGATCCAAGGCAAATGCAAGAGAGGAATCACGGATGGAGCATGTGCGCTTAGGCGTATTCTTTCCCCATGAGATAGCTGCATCGTTCTACCACTTCAGAGCTGGTGATTTGTTCTACAACATGTTGACAGCCACCCCTGAAGCTGCCCGGTCGCAGGTAGTTTCTATTTGTTTTTTTTTAAATGGCCCTGGAACCAAACAAAAGGTGCAGGCTTAAAGATGAAGATGAAATAGATCTGCAGGCTTACAAGTGAAAAAAAACTCTTGAACATGCCCGCAAAAGAATGCCAGGATATCGAAACATATTGGGAAAACAACGGTGACTTAGCCGAAACCTTGCGATCTTATTGGGGAGATTCCTCCCCGGAAACCATGCAGAAAGTCTTCCCTTATAGAATTTACGGCGACGGAGCTGAAACAATCGGCCTCAACGCTTTTGAACTATTGACCATGATATCTGTGTCTACGCAGCATGCGTCAACTCTGAAGACGCGATTTGTGTGTCTTGGTTCATTGATCCCTGACAATTTAAGCGCCACAAAAATTTTTTAGCGAACCAAACTTCGTGTTGGGTGGATAAAAACTTACGGAGCTGGAATGTAACAAAGAAAAATACACCAGCATAGACTCCAAACAGCTTAGGCAAATTCAGAGTGAACCGTGTAATCTGATGGAACTCTATGTTTGAAAGCTTCGAATGATCCTCCTTGTGTATCGATCGATCACTTTTAACTTTTCTAATAGCGCATGTCAAACTACAATATATGAAGTAATGAAATTGTTTTGTCTGTATGAATTAGTGGTGATCTTTTTCGGGGCTACCTTTGGTCTCATTCAGCTGAATTTGATTGCCCAGGCTTTCCATTCGCAACACCCGGTATACATACCGACACCATCCCCAGCTACACAAAGGACATCTGTTCCAACATGAGGCATCATTCTTATAAGAACGATGTCGTGAGTATAGAACGCTTTCGCGTGTATGTTACACTGTCGTGTATAGTCACACATGTGAAAGCTATACATTGATTGCATGCACAAACACAGATAAATTGACAACTTTCTGTGCCACTTCAAATTTTTGTCCCAAAAAGCGACATACACGGAACAATTGTTGTTGCGGTTCAGAAACTGTACCTCGCACCTCAAGGGTTTTGGATAAACCTGTATCCCTTACTTGGAAGGTTTTTAGAAAAATTCAGGAAGGTGGAGTAGCCACGCTATTCTTAGCGATCGTGAAGACACCTTCACTATGAATCCAAACTGCCACGACGTTGGCTCAAGATGGACCAAAAAGGTGCGTCTTTCACTCAAGGGGTTTCAAGGTAAACGTGGGTTATGAGCCCAACATGGCCACACTAGAGAAGGACTTGAAGGAGGGGCGAGCGCGAACAAGAGCTGCGCCTGCAGCTGCTGAGGCTGCTGCGGGGTGTGCGGACGAAATGATGGAGCGCTTGCTGAGCGAAGGAGCGGAGGCTAGTGAAGCTAGGCGTATCTCATAGCTTGGGGCCAATGAGTGTTTTCCTGTGAGGCCATGTGGAGTAAGAGGCGTGTTCTTCTTTTCAATTGGTTGACTTCGCTTTCGCAATGCCCATTACTTTGGGGGCCGTCCCCCGCCGTGAGGGTTTGAACCAAGTTTCTTTGGGAAATCCATGATTTAAATCGTTTTGACAACAGTTCTTTGGCCCTGTCGGAATATATTCGATTGATGCACACTCCCATAAACCGCATCCTAGTCAGTACCGTGTCCATGGCTTGGATAACATGTCCAACATGTCGTGACTCTACAGGTTCCATAAGTGTAACATGCCGAACTCTCATTGGCCTAGAAAGTCTCTTGATTTCTTCTTCAACCTGTTCCTTTGAAATTTTCTCACTAGAGCTAATTGCCTTCAACTCCAGATCACCGCCCTCATTTTCCCCAAAGCCGGTTTCCCCAAACTCATTTTCCCCAAATTCTTCGGGTTCATACTCGCCGTCCCCAAAATCTTCATCTTCATTTTCTTTTTGGGGTTCATCAATTTCTTCATCAGCATTGGTAAGGGGGTATTCTGCTTCATCCATACCCTCCCCCCAGTCAGGATCCACACATTCCACAACCTCAGTTCCTAAATTCCCTTCATTGGGGGTTTCTTCCTTTGGGGGTTCGACATCAAACACTGGAACCAACGCTGTAGCAATCAAATCGTATTTGACCACCCGTTTGGTGGCAAGATCTTTAGCGACTGGCAAATGTACTAGGTCAACCGACATCGTCCAGGCGGAAGTTCCCGGATTTTCCTTACGCCTATGGGGTTTTGCACCAGCCATATTGAGAACACACGTTCTCCAATCCCTCCTAAATGGTTGGCCTTGAGCAATATGTTGTTTCCACTGTTCCAACCCAAGACTCTTCGAAATTTTGGGGTTCATCAACTCATACCAACCCAGCAGGATCATCAACGATGTTCTCACAGCCTTTTGAAACCCAGGAGCCCACAAAGACCAAGAGGCAGTTTGATGCAGGCGGTCATCTAAATTTTCCGCCAAGGAGCTTTCACAAATCCCCGTCCTACACCCGTCAAGTTCCCCTAAATCTGGTAAATTCGTCATACAACCGGTGGGTTTTCTTCGGGGATGCCCAAACAAGCCCTGGTCAAATTGAATCATCATCATCCCTTGGGGTTGGTATTTTTCCAAAAAACCTACCTTTGGGGTTCCCCAATGTAGTAATGCTCAACCCTTTGTCTTTCATCCACAACAGTCCCTTCATTCTTGTGATGGGATCCCAACAATTCTCGACCATGATCACGGTCGCGATTTTCGGGGGTGTTCAACTCCCTAGAGCGTATCCCTCGGGATTCAGATCCGCTCCCACGACCCTTACCAGTGACTTCCCTAGAACCGCGATGCATCTCGGCCCTTTGCACTGATTCAGTTTGGTCCCTAAGCGTTTCCGTTTCCCTATCGGAAGCCCCGTGTTGACTTTCCTCCCTAACCACAACCCTCTTAACTTCAGGTGTTTTCTGTTCCCTCTTTTGGGTCTCTCGGGTAACACTTTCAGCAGAAACCACAACCGTCGAAGATTCTTGGGGAGCAAAAGACAACGGTGGCCCAGCGGGCAACAAGGAATCTAACAATCCCCCACCACTGAGGAACGACTGAGGTACCAAATGAGTCTCTTGGGTTGTCCGGTTCAACAAATGCTCCCATATCAATCTGAAGTGTTGGTTAAACGGAAACGGTGGCATGATAAAGGGAATTTGTTGGCTCCACCATTTGTTCCGGCGAAACTTCTTTGTCCTAGTCCTGACATGACTTCAGGTTGGTTGGTTGAAACGGTCGGTGAAAAACAGATTATGCACACTAGGGAAGCCATTTTGCCAGACCCCTTTTCAGAAACGGCACGAATCCAACTTGAAGAAGAACCCAAGCCAGGGAAACCTTCACATAGGTTATGGGGAAAACAAGCACCACCAGGGTCGTCAAATATGAAACTTCCACAACTGCCACGGGAATACCGCGGGGGGGAGCCCTCACCCAAAATGGAAATTGATTTTGGGTTGGATGTGGAAAAAGAATGGGAAAGAATGGAAGAAGAATTTGGGAAAAACCGGGACTGTTGGTCGTGGAAAATCCAAATTCTCTTCTTGGTGATGATAATGAAGTTGGTGTTGAAGAAACCCCGAACGGTGAAGGGAAACGAGACGAAGAAATACACGTGAAACGGGTCGACGGATCTAGTGGACACGGAAACAATGACGATTCCGGGGGAGAAACGAAAAACGGTGTTGTGAAATGTGAAACGTGGGAAACCATGGAAACTTTTCTGGGCTGGAGACATCAAAACACTGTGGAGTTTCTTCAGGATTTGGTCAAGGTTGTCCCAATGAATAGTTCCGTAGGAAAACAATGTGGGGCATGTGTTGAGTGGTTAACTAGTGAAAGAGGACAGCTGGAATGGGAGTTTGAAAATGTCCCTAGGAACCAAGAAAACAGGACTGTGAAAATTTGTAGTTCCCAATTGGTTGAAGAAAGGGTCGAAAACGGCGAAACCGAGCTGAATAAGCCTAATCAGGGTCCGGGGGAGATTCTTCAAACGGTCACAGTTCCCCTGAACGAAGTACGGGCTGAAATTGATGAATGGAAGGGAGCCATGACGAAGGAGTACAATAGCTTGGTGTATGAGACTAAGGCTATTGAACCTGTAAAACTTGGTGACCTTGAACAAGAGTCAGTGGAGTTTGTTCCGGGTAAACTAGTGACGGTTAGAAAAGCGGGACCGGATGGAGGAAAAAAGAAATGTCGGGCCGTGGTCTGTGGAAATCTTCTTCAAGGAGACTTGGATCCTTCACCCGGCAGTCCGTATGCTTCTGGAGCGGACGGCGTGCTGATTCGAGCTGCGCTGGCGTTCTCCGTTGAGAAGCGGTGGGGCATCGAGACGACGGACATCCGGACAGCGTTCCTTCATGCTCCTCGGCCTAAAAAGGATGACGTGAGAGAGGTAATTGTAGTGCCACCAAAAATCATGGTCAGTGGAGGAATTTGTTCCCCCGATGAGAGATGGAGGGTGCATAATGCACTTTACGGATTCACGTCGAGTCCGGCACATTGGGCGGTTCACCGTGATAAAGTCATGAAGGGTTTTGCCTGGAAGTCCGAAACCTCCGAATTCACCCTTAAACATTTAAAGTGAGGACGGGAACCTTTGGAAAATAATGGAAAGCCCGGAAAAAGGAGGGTTGTCGTCGTGTGTTGGACACATCATTGTGTATGTTGATGATATGATGGTTATGGCTCATGATGGTGTTCGAAAATCCTTTTTTTGAACGGTTGCAACAAGAATGGAAATGCCCCGAGAATGAAACGGTAGGAACTGATAACTGGGTCCGATTTTGTGGATTTGAAATGAAACGACACGAAAACGGGGTTGGGTTGTTGGTAGGACAAAAATCTTACACTCTTGATCTTTTGAAAAGGCATAAGGATGTCACCCCCAAATCATACCCAATGCCCAAGGGTGAAGTCGTAGGAAGTGATGAAGAAAACCCCACAATTGAGGACATTCGACGGGGTCAGGCGATTACCGGAGAATTATTATGGCGGGACGTAGCCGACCAGACATCAGTTATGCTGTAAGTACCATGGGTAGGGCAGTGTTGAAAAGACCGAAATGGGTACAGCAGATAGGAAAACATGTACTCGGTTTTTTGTCCAACACCCAGGATGTATGCCTGCTTTACCAACCGTGCTGCAAGGATCACGGAATTTATGGAACACTTCAGGTACCAAGGCATGAACGGCTTTTGGAGGCCTTCACGGACATCAGCTATGCTCGGAAGGAGATCGTAGCCATCCAGGCATCATCATTTGCGCTGCTGGGCCACCAATCCAATGGGAAGCCACTCGTCAAGCGTTCCACACAATGTCGACATCGGAATCGGAGTTGGTTGGGTATTGTGAAGCCACAACCATGCTCAAATCTACTGAAGCATTAATGAAAGTGATTCATGGTCCCGTAACAACTGATGATGATGCCGGTTTCGAGAAAGTTATTTATGGAGACAACACCAGTGCCTTAAGTATCTTGACGAACCCCGACGGGGGATGGAGGACAAGGCACCTTCGACTCAGGTCGGCCTGTCTTAGGGAACTTCTAAGGGATGAACCCCAAAACTGGAAGATTAGGCATCAAAAGGGCAGTGACTTACCGGCGGACATGTTGACGAAACCCATCGTTGTGCAAAAAGAATGGGCTAGGTTTTGGTGTTTTTTGGGTTTTCATGTTGACTCGGGAAAAGGGAAGGTTAGTTCCCTCAACATTGAAAATCTTCCTCCACAACAACCATTTCACAAATCATTGGTGAATCCTTCGGAACTCCCTGAGGTCTCTAAGGAATGTGACGACGCTAAGGATTCAATGTTGCAACTCAAGGTGGTTGCGATGATCGCTGCTTTGGCTGCTGTGGCGAGTCGGCGTGATGTGGCCTCTAAAGCTGGAAGTGGCGTGTGCTGCGGGTGCGGTGGCTTTTGCTCGATGGTTGGCGGAAGGCGAACCTACGCAGCTACTTATAGCGATCGACCCAAAGAGGTCTGTTCCGAAGGGTGGGAGGAGGAAGAAACCATAAGAGCCATTGGCCTACAAAAGGTTGTCAAGAAAAGTCAAGATGCCAGGGGAGATGAACCGGCCAAAACGAATCTTCCAAGGGAAAATGAACCTGGGAGAAAAAAGGACTTCTCGAAGGAAAATGAACTTGAGGAGTTGAGACCGGACAATCAATTGGCATTGCATAACAAAGAAAAAGAGGGCGAATCAGCTAAGGTAGGTCTGAAAAGAGTTTTCGTAGAACCTCTAGTTGATAGTGACGATAGTTTCGTGGAGGCATACGTGGAGGCGAATCTTCATGGCAGAGCGCAGCAAATCGCAGAAGACTATGACGAGCATCATGGCCGTGGTGTGTTAAGGCTAACAGAGGAGTCGTCGATTCACTACTGCCCCTCGGGCTGCCCCCGTAGTGAAGTTCCTTCCGGTCCGTTTGCCATGGCGAGCTTGGATGAAGGCCCAAAAGTGGCCGCTCTGAGGATTGCTCCAAGTCTTTGTGGAGGTGATGATTCAGGACTTGGAGGAGAACCAGAGGCTTGGGAAGAGAAGAAGTTTTGTGAGCCCCCAAAGCACCGAAAGGATGAATGGTTGGACTGTTGGCTGGATCGAGGTTGGCTTGTCCGGTCCCATGGAACGGAGAGAACACGTCGGTTTCATCCAGTGCACAAAGGGAATCCAATCCATGCTGATCTTCTCAACGGAGACCGAGTTACGATAGGCTTTAGCGACCAAGATGAACGGAAAGTGGAGAAGGACCGGTGGACCAACGCCCCTGGCGATTTGTATACGCCCAAGAAGTTGTGGAAGGGATGGACCTTTTTGCGACTGAAACAACCTTTAGTTTCCAACTTGGGTCAACGTTTTGCTGGAGGAGTTGAAGGTGGTTTTGGGAACCCCAGGGCTGCTACATCCGGAGGAGCTGAAATACCGACTTCGAGTTCTGGTCCCGGTTTGAGTGAGCATAAGAGGTATCTTGAGTCCGCTGGTTCCAAGCCCTTTCCTCATGAAGGAGAATTTCATGGAGATGGCAAAAACGAGAGTTCTTTGAAGAAACAAGTTCGGGGATACAAGAAGAGTGGCCTTGTTGACAAGGGTCGAGTAGTGGCCAGTCAATTGTGTAAACCCCCCGGCTTAGATGACAAAGTTGGAGAATGGGAAGAAGAAAGTGATGGAGAATGGGAACGGGTGTCTGAGGCATCCTGAACCTTAGCTTTTTGGCGTGGGGATTGAGGTTGTAGCGAGCTAAGGGGCTTGCTACAAGGGGGAGTGCGGTTCAGAAACTGTACCTCGCACCTCAAGGGTTTTGGATAAACCTGTATCCCTTACTTGGAAGGTTTTTAGAAAAAATAAGGAAGGTGGAGTAGCCACGCTATTCTTAGCGATCGTGAAGACACCTTCACTATGAATCCAAACTGCCACGACGTTGGCTCAAGATGGACCAAAAAGGTGCGTCTTTCACTCAAGGGGTTTCAGGGTAAACGTGTTGTAAATAATGTGTTATAGCAGACCCGAAACCGCTGCCAACACATGACATTATTTGTGCAGAGAAGGTTGCGCATGGAAGGTTGGTGATGTTCAAACGAGAGCGATGTTCAGCGCAGGGCAGGATCGGAAGAAATTCGAGCTGTCGTTGGAAGAAAGAATCTTCGCACAGTTCTTTGCATGCATGACTCATGCAAAAGCATATATATATATATATATCCAACTCCTGCACACATGGAATTAAGAATGCGTATGAAAAATAGTTGTCCTTGCAGATGACAATAGCAGTTGCCAAAGATTGTACCTATAAATATTGTGTGCAATTTCAATTGAAATTCTATATATACCCTCGGAGCCATGGCTCGGGAAGATTATATTTAAGACATTTTTGGATTGCTGAAAGGAAGATAGCAACAATCCATGCAGTATAGTTGCAATTTAAGGGAACAAAGAATCAAAGGTACATGAACTATCAGCCCCGAAGCCGCTGCCAACTCATGACATTATTCGTGCAAAGAAGGTTGCGCATGGAAGGTTGGTGATGTTCAAATGAGAGCGATGTTCAGCACAGGGCAGGGTCGGATGAAAGTCAGCTGTCGTTGGAAGAAAGAATCTTCGCACAATTCCTTGGCATGCGTGACATCATGCAGAATGTGTCGCAATTTCAAGCAATGTTTCCATTACAATTCCAATCTGCAAAAAAGATATTGTTGATTGCATGCACCAGTATACATCAACCAAAGGTTGACGATTGCACATCACGAAGTTGAAAGATTTGGGAAATCATGCAGTGGGGCCATGGAACTTCCAAGAACCATGTACATGTACTATGAGTCCCGAGGCCGCTGCCAACACATGACATTATTCGTGCAAAGAAGATTGCGAATGGAAGGTTGGTGATGTTCGAAACTTGGAATGTCTCAAAAGCAGCTGGTTGCAAACCCAAGGCCTGATTCCTTTTTAAGCAGTCAGTATCCAATATATGAAAATAAAAAACAGCAATACTGGAAACTAACATTCACCATCATTTATCATTGTTGATGATCACTTGGCCATTGGGCCTGCCGTCTAAAGCTGCAGATCCCCAAGTATAAACTGCGGCTACGTGTAAGTTGGGTCTCATCAACCAGTTGGACTGAAAGTGACAACTCCGACGTGATTTTGGTTAAAGCGAACCATTTGGCTGTTATTCATTTTTTACCCCAACTTCAGACCATCACTACCACCTTATGGCAGGACCCCTGCCCTTCCACAGGCAGTGATCCAGGCAGACCTGATCCCATCAAATTTTGACCAGGTAACCTGGCCCTTCTGCCCTGCCCTGACGTAGAACGCCCGGTTTTTGAGCAGTACCTCAATTTTCTGACCTCCGCGCAGGACGGTATACGAATGCTGTCCATAGTGCTTGCGGTCCGAGGCTGGAAGAGCATTTCCTGGGACAAGTGCAATTTTGGGAGGTTGGATTGGAAGTTACTTACATATGGGATTGTACAATGTGGTTTTCTTTGATATGAAATTACATAAGGTGACCCCAATCAGTACCCCATGAATCAAATTCTAGGAGCTTCGGGTCGTGAGAATTGAATCCAACATGTTGCTTTATTTCAAAACAAAAAGTTGAATGGCCATGCTTTTTTCTTCAGCTTCAAAAAAACCAAAGGGGGAATGGGCCACGAGATCCAGTGTTGAAATGCTTTTTGGAAGGACGTCTTTTGTGGTAGGGGGTTGGATCTAAAAACACTTGATAAAAAACAAGTTGTTCTCGTTCAACCTCACGGATGTTAGATGTTAAATTCAGATGGCTTGCCCCAAACCCAAAGATTTGATTTGGGTACCGATGCACTCCCTCGCCTCCACTCTCCCAAACCTTCGAATTGAAACAGAGTCATGGGTGTACTCCAAAATTAAAATGGCCTGATGCTTTCTCTATTGAAATTCCAAACTTGAAATTGACATTCCTGTTTGACTTAGAGTTGCAGCTGAGTCTCGAGGAATCCCAAGCTCCGTCAAATTGTAGCCATGGTACATGATGTCTTCCTTCAGTGCGGTTGCTACAAACAACGTTTCTCACCAACTTGTGTCTCACCAACTCAAGTAGATTCAGCAAGTGACTAGACCTTTATCTGATTTAATGAAAGGCTGAATCATTTGCAGGTCACAAAGATTACTTTGAAGACCAAAGAAAAATAATTAATGGTGTTTTTGGTGTTGGGCTGGAATGTTTTCACCCGTTTTTCAAACTGTTAAGCTGGGGGGCGGTGCCAGGATTTGGAGGAGCAGCTTCAACATCTCGAGGCAGCGCAACTGCGGGCTTCGCTGACTTCTTCTTCGGGTTCTTGCGGCGGAACGACGCCTTCTTGTTCTTGTTCTTGTTCTTGTTGTCCTTGTCCTTTTCTCGGGATTGGCCTAACGTTGCAACAAGATCTCACTATAAGATGAGAAGAGAAGTGAACAAAGGTGGATCATCATATGGGCGCACCATTCCAGGGACTATATATAGATCTTCGCAATTGTGTTATTTGAAGAATTCTCAATACAGTACAGATGTATACATCCTAGATGTGAAGTACTCGCACGATACTCTCCTGACTCTGAAATTGTGATTGATTCCTATTCAGCCAAGAAACCTGGGCTCCGATGGCTGGAGGCTCACGCATCGTCAACGCCTCAACAGCAGTATCGAACCATGCAGGCTGGTCCAAGGGTACCATCTTGACGCTGTTGTTGGTGTCTAAGTACTTGCCGGGCTTTTGATCGTCGATCCCCATAAGGCCCAGAGCTTTATGAAAAGTTTCCTCAATAGGCAAGAGTGATTCAAGATCCAATGAGCCAAATTATGGGACACTTCTTGACCTACTGGAGCTGGAGTTTCTACATGGAGAGTAAAGCCATTATACATTTAGAAGTACTGCACTGCAAGGGTACCTAGCTAAAGTCAGAAAGGCTATTTCCGCTGAAGTTTAATCCACCCCACTCCGCCAACAACACGCATATGTATGTACCCAGCCAAGTATCTTCCGTAACTTTGGATTCCCCTGGTTCGTTCTTGACCTTCTTGATGCCACTGTGGGGTTCCTTGCTCACACCAGGGCGTTTTGGGGGCGTCACATAGTGAGAGACCTTAGGCATCTCAGGCTCCTTAGACATCGGCTCCTTAGACATTCCACCTTCTTCCTCTTCAGAGGGCGGCGTAGGGGGCATGGGACCAACAGCAAGGGCATGAAGGTTGAATCCCGCATCCGTATCACCATTCACACTCGCAGGCAAGTTGGGGATGTCATCACCAATCCCAATCCCTGGATATTCAGAATAATCATACTCAGACTGGCTATCTTCATCATCAGAGGAAGGGGGCATATAGTCAATACGTGGGGGCCACTCCTCCTGCCTGATTCTGGCAAGCCTTCTTTCTTCATGGTACTTTGCCACTTCCCCTGTGTGCTCCCATGGGGACCTGGATTCATTATCTGCAGAGTCTCAGATTCAGCATCAGGTTCTGGGGCTTCAATCAAAGGGCTCTTGGGGGTGATTTCTCCCAACACAAGGGTTTCATCATCCCGGTGGTGAGACTCTTCCTCTTCACCTCCCTCCTCACCCTCCAGGTGATCACCATCATCACCATCATTGCTGGACTCCGCATCCTGCAAAGCCTGACATGGAAGTGGAAGTGGATGTTTTGTACAGGTTGTAAAGGAGAAATCCCGGATGGATAAGATAGAGTGGAACGATGGATCTCAAACGTTTTTCCCATACTGGTATTTTATGGTATTTTGTTGGTTTGTTTGTGCCACTTGTGAGCCATGGTCAATAACGGTTGAGGTTGGATATATTCCTTGAATACATTCTTGCACGTGCTTTCTCATACTGTCAATGGTGCTGGATTCACACTTATATCAAAGCATTTTGTTATCCCAATTCCCTTTGTATCCCGGGTAGTGTTGAATGCGTCGGATCTTCCAAGATAGTTTACACTTCTTAGCCAAAAAGGTTTGGGAACACCAAAGGAAGATTATATGCGCTCTACGCACTCTGTTGTTTGTGCCTACCACGCCATGGAGTATTCATAAGGGTGAGAGCTGTACATGCAACTTCGGAAGAACGGTCCTCGTTCATCGCATCCTCGTCCAAGCGTGCGCCGCGAGCCAGGCGAGCCTTGAATGTTGGATCAAGAATGCTAAGGTTGGGATTGGGATCGGTATGTGGTAACATGGCTATGCGAATGGTTTTTACCTTGAGCTAGGGATGGCCATTTTTTGTCAGGAAGCCAAGAAATCAAATGTGAAATTCAGCTTAACACCTTTGAGATTTTGCACTTTTACAATAATCAACAAGAAACTTCACTGCGAGGTGAGGGCTGCAAGAAGCTCTTCAGCTCAGAAACATGAGGATTCAAGCTCTTCGCACCTAAGGAGTTTTTTGGTGATGAAAAATCAAATCTAACGCCAAGGCACTTCTTCCCAGTAAACTTCAGACAAGTTAGACTTTTGGTGTGTTTTCCCCAAAGTAAGTCAGGACACTGTTGCGAAAGAGGTATCTCAAGGCTCCCATCAAACGCTTCACCCGGGAAGCCTCTTCAGATGCCTGGGTGACCTTTGAGACATCTCGCTTAACCAACAAAGAGCCATCCAAAAGCCGGTCCAAATACCTTGAACAGGGGGAGAGGTGGAGCAAGAATCCATATATGCCAAACCAGGGTACACATTATACTTATCATATGAACTTGGGATTAAAACAAAGTACTAAAAAAACAAACACAAGTACCCATTGCACCAATCATGGCACAAGAAGACATCAGTCAATACCAATGCTCCTGGCGCTTCTGTGGGCCAGTGCTGTGCCACCGGCCTCAGCCAGACATAATTAGCTGCTATCTCCTCCAGGGACTGTTATGTGAAGCACCTTGTCCTAGGACGACCTAACTACTAAGAGGCTTCCTAAGTGGGGTAAAGAGGGTGTTATCACCTTACGCAGAAACTGGGGCCATCCTCCAGAAGTGAATTACCTAGAAAATCAAATCAAACATTCTGGAACACTCTTAACTTCATAATGGGATTTGGGGCTCACCTGACGTAGAATGCTTGGGACTATTTTGTTCCAAACTATAATACATGAAGAATGTACTCACAACTCACAGGGTTTAAACATTTTTTTCCCCAGAACCCGTTTCCCGAAAGGAAGGCCGGTGAATATCAGACTCAAGCCGCACCAAGTCCGCACCCATGAATGCACTGCTTTGGATCAGATTGAGAGCTCTGCTGGGCATTCCAGCCAGGATGTCCTTGGCCACCGCTGCCTGGGAGGTGGACAGGGCTTCGTAATGGAAGAGGATCTAAAATGGGTCAAGCTTATTTGTAGAAGTTTCATTGTTTTTCTTTCTCGCTATCAAATCTGTTTTAGTAAATATTCTATATTATCATGTACTTTTGGATACTAAACTCCACGGTGATCCCTGCACCATTGAAACTTGATGCAGTCTAGGCACAATGAATTGTTCGTCCCACTTGACTTTCCCTGGAACTGGGCTGCGACAAAGCGGGTGGGACATGGGACCTTTTCATGAACTTCTTTAAAATCACGAGAAATTTGAAGGAAAACATACGGCTATAGGTCAATCTTAGGGTACTGCGATGACCCAAAATTCATCATATCTCGTATGGGCAGGCCCAAAGAAAAATACCAATTTTGACCTACAGCCATAGCCATGTAAATATGAGGCGTGAAACGGACTGATTTCCAACTGTTGGAGACCATCCCCATGGCTTCGTCGTATGGAACCACTGCTCCAGCCGCACGCTCACCAGCCGGTGGATCAGCTGCCATCTGGGCAACTTCAACTAAGCCTTCTTTACGGAAGAAAAACAAAAGGAAACCTGATTGAACCGGAAATCCAAGAGTGCATGGTTCTTGTTCCAACTGCTTTTCTCCCACATGCGTTGGACATGTGATCCATTGACATTGATATCATCATCAAATTATGTTGCCAGCGAATTGGGTTGGAATTACGATTGAAAACTCATGTCCAACGTGAAATTGCAAATGAGTCTCCAAGAGTTTTACCAGACTTTTCTTTGTTAGCCTATCATCAAAGTGAAATTCCTCACACCACCACCGGAGCTGCTCTGCAAATTGCCAGGTGCACAATCTGATGTGATGAGCCGCAGGAACCCAGTAGACCTTCAAGGTTTGCAAGTGATCAAGGGAAACAATTCAGACCATGCAGTGAACATGTAAAATGGCTTTGATACCTTTTGCATGTATAGAGGTTGTAAACCAGCATCATCTTCAAAACCTGAAGTTTCAGCTCTAAGTTCCTCAATTTTCTTAAACACTTCCCAGCGATCCGTGCTAGCCTGCAAACCCCAATCGCAAGTCACATATATATATATATATATTTATATTTTATATATATATATATATGCAGTGCCAGTCAGCCAGCCATCATCACGCAAGGACGATGGGAGTGAACCCAAGTCTAGTTGTACTTGTAGAACTGTTTTGTTTTATTTGTTTTGNAGAGCAACCAGCTCTCGGGGCCCAAACAGCTTCACAAGGGAGGGCTGAGGATTCTTACGGTATGAAGAAGTTCGCACGCAGCTTCTGAGAATGTTGGTTTGGTCATTTCATGCTTTAAGTATCTCAGATTGAAATTTGTGCCTACATGTTTCCTGGTTCGTAGCAAGAAACATGTTTTCTCGAAGTGTCACTTTGAAGATGGACTTGCGTCCTTTAACCATCATTTTTTTCTTTGTATGTCAGGAACATGCCAAGTCAACACCTAGCTGATTTCTGTAAGGCAGTGGGCTCTGGCCCACGCATGACTGGGACGGAGTTGCATTTAGTGGCTCCCACCAGCCGAGATGGTTTCGGCTTGCTGGCGCTGAACTGTGTGGTGGCTGGCGTGGGGTCATGGACGGTGTGCAGGGAGACCAAGACTTCTTGCATAAGATTTTTCAATTTAAGAGACACTTGGACTTGTTCTATGTCTGTATGCTTTCTGCTTCTGCGTCGCTTGATTCCTATTTAGTTTTTTGGTAGTCGAATCCACCAAAACATGGAACAAGGATCATGGCATTCCAAACGTCGATTCGCATGTCAGTATTGTGGCGCTGTTGCTTTTTTGGAGCCGGGAGAGCCAGAAGGGATGCTTTACACCGCTTTCGGTCATACAGCGAGCCATCGCTCGACGAAACTTGTCATTTGAAAATTCAGATTCCGTTAAATTTTTGTTTCTTTTTTGGATGCAATCGTTCACCACCCCGACCCCCAGTCCTCCACGAGAAACTCCATTCCAGTAACAGGGGTCCTGTCTTCCACCATGCAAGAATAATTGAAGTGTCTTGCAGGGTGAAAGACAGGACCCCTGTACAGTAAGCCATTGTCCCTGCGGGCTTTTGGTTGCAATAGTTGAAAAATCAGAGTCGATACATGAGTCATATCAAAGATCTTTCCATACATAAAAACGAAGGTTGACCCATGAAGTAACTCCAATCAAAAACCACTGACGTGTATAAGCACGCAGAAAAAAACACCAATCAGGCTTGTTGAAGATGCTGCAGATTGGATTCGAATCCATGGTCACACTCCTGTGTGTGACATTGTCGGGTTCTCGCCGTGTCTTGGATTGATGGTCCTGGCGTCTGCAGGTTCAACAGGTTGACTTGAAGCTGGAAACTATGAGAACTGCCCCGCTTAGCCACCTCTTTTTTCATATGTATTAGAAGACTAAAAGTGTCCAAGGTGATTTGATCAATCAAACTATTTGTATTTCAGAAACCAGGCATCTTCCCAAGAACTGTCATGACATTTGGGGGTTTGTGAAAGACACTCTCAAAACATTCAAGTCTTTTCCCTTGACGTGTGAACTTTCAACTCTGCCATGATGTGATATCCAGCTGCTTGATCGAAATCTCTGGGGCTGGAGGTCCTCGAGATGCACAGCTCCGCACACTTTGCTCCAGCTATGAGCGATGGTGCAAGGACCAGCGAACCATGGCGCATAACAAGTTGGACTTTTTTGGTGGTACAACTGACATTTTTTTCACCATGTTGGCCCTGTTTGGTTCTCCAGGGGAAACTTGCAATGATATGTTTTGGTGATAGACTGGGGTTGGCTCCAAAATGGCCTGTTTTTTTTTTCAAGATGCAATTGATAAGACATTGTCCAAGGCATTCCTTTTGCAAGTCGTGCTTCTCCGAAGCTTTTTACTGCCAAAATCTTGACGCCTGGAAGTTCCTCGTACCCCACCTTATCCCAAAAGATCTTGAAGGGGGCAGCTGCCCGATTGTTTATCACTTGGTTATGCAGTACGTTGGTTGCATCTAACGATGGCTCAATTCACCACCAGTAGCTCAACTTATAAATAT
The DNA here is from genome assembly GCA_000507305.1 of Breviolum minutum Mf 1.05b.01. NCBI lineage: Eukaryota > Dinophyceae > Suessiales > Symbiodiniaceae > Breviolum > Breviolum minutum. Next base: position 57,339 of record DF241377.1, on the reverse strand, counting down.
TGAATTGTTTGACAAACTTTTTGATGTCCAAAAGGTGTTAAAGTTTTAATGTTGCGGATGGCTGGACAAGTGCAATTCCTTTCTGACTTCGGACCCCCGACAATTCAAGGCAACGGCTCACTACGTGCATTTCACTGGCTGCAATGTACACAATCTTTGCTGAACATGGGATGCTCGTCCAAAAAGGATTTTACTTGCAACCATGTCAAAAACAAGCTAGTTATAACACACAAAATTTGTGAACTGCTGAATCTGAATGGCTGTTCGACATCCTAGGAGATATTGGCCAACAACGTGGCACGGTGATCACCCTGTAATGGCCCTCCACGAAGCCTACTATCGCTTTCGCAGATCCTACAATTGAATCTTGGACTATGCTTTATCCCAGGAAACACATACCCACCAAAAACGTTTATAGCTGAAAAGGCACAGTGCCCACGTCGTAAATACAACGAAACTTCTGACAGCAGTTTGGTTTGTGCCAAAACGTTTTTGGGCTACATGGTATCAGAAACACAGTTTGGTAAGTGGCGAGGAAACATCCTTAAGTAGCGTGGGACCCTAAGATCTGTTTTGCAATGATGGATCCTATAAGTATTTTGGATCTTGGTTGTTGGTTGATATAGCTAAGGGTTGGCAAATTCATCGCTGGAGCAGGAAGTTTTACTTTGGCCGATTCGACCAAAGAATCACCAATTCGAGCATCTTATTTTCGATTTTTCCATTTGGGAAAATCCGCGGTTCACGGCGTGTCTATTAGATGAGGATTTGATTGGCAAGTTGAAGAAGATATGCTCGCACTGTCACCCATCAACCCTCTCGATTCGTGCCTTGGAGCACTATTGCATTTGCGCGGCCTATGTTTGCCTATGTTTGCATCGGATCTTCAATCTTTCAAAGGTGAAAAAACAGAGCGCAGGAGGGCGAGCCGTGACCATCTTAAGAAATATATGTCACACATCATAGTGTACAGTGTAGACATCATAATGCATTTGCATTTTTTTAGCCAAAATACCGAATCAATAAATCAAACATTTATCTCTGGCAAGTTTTTCCCTACAGTTGTGGTTTTCCATGGTCAAGTCTGTAATTTCAGGGTGGCAGGAACACGCAGGTATATAAATAATAAATGTAAATAAATTTATATATATATATATGAAAAATATTAATACGTATATTCATATGTATATTGTAAGTGCTACCTTTTTTGAAACTTCCGGCACGGCCTCGTGCGGTACTACTGAAGTGAAGCTTTGTTTTCCACTTCTTTTCAGGAGGTCTACTTGCTTAGATTGGAAAGTTATAAGCATTCTTGGTGCTATGTCATGAGCATGTCATTCCTCTAAAAGTGGGAGGCAACAGCTTGAAACACGAAAACCGAAAGGACAACTAACTGTCTTGGCATGCAGCCAATTCTGGGCATGTTTGGCCTGGCCGGAGCAGAGAGTGCCTTCTGCTATAGCTAGCTTCGCATGACCCCAACAACCACACGTGATTGAACCCGAAAGCAGGAAACAGGTGCCAGTTTGCGATTCCCTTGGCAGTACAGTGCTGGCTTGGCTAGATCCCATGAAAAGCAATTCCACTCCAGCTTATTGAAGTTTCTTTGCAAAAGACATTGTTTCTTCAAAGTGTTTTGTTCTTCAGTTGACACCCCAGAGTGTTTTGAGCATCTTGCTTCCATGCTTCAAAAACACCAAAAATGATCTATCTGGTCGGCTACTACATGGATCGTCTATATGGTCTGTAAACCTGTGTTGGTGGCGGTGGTGAATCAGTGTCGAGGTCCCAGTCGCAAGCGTTTAAAAGGTACAGCAGAAGCAGTGGCCACCAGCTATTGTCTGCCAGCGAAAGCTCCGAACACGAGCGCCTCAAAAGCAAAACAGCCCCGACAGCTAGATTCGTTCTCAAATCTAGGTCTATAGGTCGAAGCACAGAAATGCCACCAGCGCTACTCCTGCAGCATCACATGCTGCAGCAAGTCCTGACTATCCATCTAAGGACGTCAGGACCGACTATAGTCCATCTAGCATGGACGTCGGACTTCCAGCCCACCCACACATGGCTACAAAAGTTTCCGGCAACACCTCCAACAGAGCAGCAAGTGCAGGGGTGCCCGGCAGCCATGCGCTTACTGCGGCAAATCCGTAGCAGCGCACGCTGGCAGCTTGGCCCAACACTTGGCTTTTTGCAAGGGGGCCTGGAAATAGTCACTCTGTCCACGGCCACATGCGCAGCGACAGAATGAATCACACGATTGCCCACTGCAGGAAGCGGCAGGTCAACATGATGCTGCCTACTGCACTTTGCTTTGTCGTGCAGCGGTAGTGTTGGAATGATAAAATGATGCATGCAGTCAGTCGTTATTGGCCGAAAAGCGGCCAACTCACTAACAATACACAGATCGCTTGCGCAGAAAAAAGGGACAGTGTGAGCTTTTGTTGGGAAAAAAGAACTTTCGTTTCAAAAAAAAGAACCTTTGAAAAAAAACGCTTTTGCTTGGAATTGTCGGACAAGGACTTGCTGATTGGTGGCCGATGAGATGGGCCACAAGAGCGTTCCAACTTTTACCACTCACAGAGGACTTCCGCAATTAAATGTGCCGTTGCAAGTTCCATGTGCTGTGGAGGATGATTAGCAGAACATGAGTCTTCATGCCGATGAGTCTGACATTTTGACATTTGGGACTCGAATTTTGGACATTGCCAGAGGTTTGACACTCGCACGGGCCTACACGCGCTTTGTAAAAAAAAAGTCTTTGACTGCCGCCAAGTTTTTCCAAACGTGTGGCAATCATCCCTTTTTTCATTCCCAGGCATTTTCCAACATGATTCCCAAATTTGTCCAGCTTGCTTGCTATTGTTTCAAATCAGCTATATAATTTTTCGAAATTGATCTTGGAAGATTTTGTGGCCAGCTTGCTTGCCATTCAGGATTCCCATATATGGCCAGCTTGCTTGCCATTTTTTCCAAGCAGCTAATATTTCGAAATTGATCCTGGAAGATTATGTGGCCAGCTTGCTTGCCATTTTTTCAGGGCTCCCATTTATGGCCAGCTTGCTTGCCTTGTCCGAGTCACTAATTTTGAAGAAATTTATCCCCGATGATTATTTTGTCGCCAGCTTTCTTGCCATTTTTTCAGATTCCCATATGGCCGATTTTTTCTAAATCACTAACGTTTCGAAATTTATCACCCGCAGATTTTTTATGTGGCCAGCATTGCTTGCCATTTTTTCAGGATTCCCATATATGGCCAGCTTGCTTGCCATTTTCTTTCTAGTCAGCTAGTATTTTCAAATTGATCTCAAAACATTATGTGGCCAGATTGCTTGCCATTTTCCCAAGATTCCCATTTATTATTCCATTATTTGAACGTGGTCCGAAGCGTCGAGATTATCACTCGGTCGTCGGCCAGCTGGAATTCTGGTGTTGCCAGCTGCGAAAGCAACGGCATCTGCATACTTGCATCCTCCTAAGTGCCTTAGGGGCCGGTGTACAAATTATCGGACCCCGTAAGGCACTTAATTTTTTGGGTTTTGGGGCAAAATGCCATTTTCAACACACCCCACATCATATGATGCAGTATTCTTTTCGGGCAAAATGCCATTACCCCACATCATATGATGCAGGTTTCTTTTTGGTGATTTAGAGTACATAATAGGATTTGGGCGGAGTTCGGCAGGTAAGGGACGGAATTCGGCGGGTAAGGGGCGGAATTCGGCGGGTGAGGGGTGGAATTGGGCGGGTAACTTTTTTCACATGATGTACATGTGAAAGAAAACAACCAATACATCATATGAAGTGGTTTAGATCATTGGTGATGTTTTCATGAAAGTTGTTTCAATTTGTATGATTTTGTGACATATATGGTTTGCTGTGTTTGACGAAAATCAAGCGGTCCTACAGAGATATCATAAAGTTTTTATCAACTGTGTATCAACTTTTTATCAACTGTTTATCAACTTTTTATCAACTTTGTATCAACTTTTTATCAACTTTGTATCAACTTTTTATCAACTAAGTAAGCTGGTCAGCCAGTATTTAGTTGTTCATAGTCTAGTAGAGGAGGCTCCTGGAATAGCTGATTTGTTGTAGGAGCCTCCTGTAGATTTTACTTGCTAGTTAGTACATGATATACTATACATATTTGAAACACGCACGCTTGTTTTCTTGGTGGCTCAAACCTGTTCCAAACCTGCACCATTCTCACAGTCTGGAGCCTCAGGTCTTTCATCTTGAGTTGCAAGTTAGTGGCATTGATTCTTTGGGTTTTTCAACATCGTCCGTCATGTCATGATGGCCCAAGAAGAGGTTGAACTTCATCAGCATCATGTCATGACACATGGCAGTCATTGGAGTTTCTGAAGTTTCTGATGTTCTGATGTATCTGGATATCATGTGTTTCATGTAGCATTGAAGTTTCAATACCTTCACACTTCCACATTGCCCCCATGTACTTTTGCGCTGGCTGGATTGAAAACCGCTGGAGGAAACCCAGGAACAAAGGCCGTGGGAGGGCAGACTGGTGGGAACGCAATGCACACAGATTCCATCATGATTATGTTCCTCCATCTGGGGCACCTGCACCTGCACCTGCACCTCAAATGGTGCCTGCAAGGGTGGCAGGGTTGCGTCCTGTGGTGGACGTACCTGACAATGGTGATTCTGGCGTTTCGGGGGTTTCAGCTCAGACCCGCAGAGTGAGACTAAGGCCAAAGCATGGGCAATGCTGGAAAGCCAAAGCCAAAGGCAATGCCCAGCAATCCAACACCAAAGCCTAAGGTTAAGGCAAAACCTAAAGCTCCTGGTGTTTCTGGCGTTGCTGATGTTGCTAAAAATCAAATGAGCAAAAGGTTCAAATCATTAACATTCAGGTTTCAACTCTTACTAGTTGCAACATGTCCAGATGTTAGATAGAAACTTGTGTTGGCCCAAATCTTGAGCCTGCCTCTGGACCTGACTGAGAAAAGCATCAAGTCTATGAGATCCATGTCAAGAAGTTTTTCGACAACCGTCATGATGTCTTGGTACAGGAGGGCTGGGCCTCGCTGGTTAGGGAGTTTGAAGACTTCGAGGGCGGCAATGGCATTGCCACAAGAGCTCAGATGAGCTTGCTTTGGGGGTACAGGGGCAAGGTGGATTGGAAGACTTTTGAGTTGCCATTCACAAGCATCCAGCCAGCAGTGTTTCTGATGAGTGGAGTCTTAAGAAGCACAGAGTTGGCGGAAAAGATTGACAATCCCCTCAAGAAGGAAAGTTTGTGGAGTGGGGCAGGAGCCCCGGGCATGCGCAGCTACTGGGTCGACGTCAATGTCACACAATTTCTTTGTGGGGCTTGCAGTAGAAATGAAAAATCAAATGTCAATGTTGGTGCATATTGCTGCGCAGTGAAATTGGAAGCCACCCTATTCCAACAAATCCCGCTGAACAATGTGGTTGCTCAGGCTTTGACTGGGTTGCTGTCAATGGGTTGATCGTGCCGAAATTTATCGCGTGTACCTTGACAGCATTATTTCAATAGCAGCATGAGGTCATGCTCAAACAGGTTGTTGGGGTCAGGCTTCAATGGGTTGTGAAAGACAGGCTCATTGGGTTGTTGAGAGTTTTATCAAAACCAAACACTTCCCCTGCCATGTCCAACCATACCATACCACTGCACTGCAGGGAAGCCAATTTCTGGCTGGATGCCTCCGCCACCAATGTTGGATATGTTGGATTCACTGGGTCGCATTTCGGCTGCATTTTGCTCAACTTCAAGGCATTGCTTTCACATCTTCCCAACCTTGAAGCAATGCTAAGCCCTGTCAGCCAAAAAAACTATTCAGTCCTGGAGCCCAGGCACTGGTATCTGCAATTACCATGGACGACGCTAATGGCCCCGAGATCCTTGCCATGGAGTGGACTCGTCGCCCATTTAAGAACAACCCAAGACAGACCAAGTCGAACCTCCACCTTCTTAAGCTGAGGGAGGAGCAAGTCCCACAGGCGGTGAAGAACAGTGTGATTCGAGCCTATGTTCAGGTCTGTAGTCATTGTTTTTGCATCTGATTGAGTCTTTGGAAACAAGTTTTCCACAGTTTAAGACGACTAAGAGCAACCAGCAGTCTGGAGTATGGAGTATTTGGAGTTTTGATGTTTCTGGAGTTTTGATGTCTCTGGAGTATCTGAAATATCTGAAATATCCAGAGTGTTGTTTCTTGTTCTTCAGATTGCTGGTCCGGTCATGATACATGCATGCCCTGCGCGAACCCTGCAAATTGCAATAATTGATTGCATCTTTTGGTTCCACAGCAGAGCATCCAGCTTCCAACAAGTGTGGGAAAAGAAAGGTGCAGAGCCACAATGCAGCATTGTTTTTTGTTTGCATGCGGTTCCCTCAATCCATGTGGCTGTGATTGCTGCATCTTCATGTCATAGTTTGACCTCCACCACAGCTGCAGCTCTGAGCTCTGAGGTCATTTGCCACAGCCACGGCACAGCTGCAAGCAGGCCAAGTGCCTTGCAGGTGGGCCCAACATGGTTTTTGCAAGTTTGGGACATCTCTCTTTAGAGCACTGCAAATGTAACCTTGTCTTTACTTTAGCCCAAGACACTCTTTAAACTTGAATTTGTTTCCTTGGCAATGTGGGAACAAACTGCTTTGCAATTGGATCCTTCCAACTGTAGACACATTGCTCAGGCCAGCAACATGTAAAAATCCCATGCTGCAGGCCATGCATGGCTCCAACAGTCCAGGAGTGCATTTTCATTTGAAGTCATATGCACTTACAACATAGCAACACAGCAACACTTCTTTCTTACATTGAAGAGCTGAATTGGACTCCCAAGTGGTTCACATTTGAAACCAGCAACAATTTTACACTGTAGTATTTGGAGTGTCTCGAGTATCTGGAGTTTCTGCTGTAAATGCAGTGTACACCACCACTTTGTGGCATTCCTTCCTGCGGTCACTGGGAATTCCTGACATGCCGGCGTCCATATACAAGAATATCCATTGGAGGAAGCAGGAGCACCAGGAAGGATATTTGATTGTGAGAGATTTTAAATTGCAAGCTCACACAAGTGGCAGTTTGAGGATTCATGGGATGAAGCCTAGTTGATTCACACTGCCCAGGATGGGACACAGTATGGATTGTTCAAGACAGAGGCGGAGGCAGTGAAAAAACTGGTGCAAAGCAAAAAGAAAGGCCCTTCAGAGCTTCCCAAAAGGACCAGATCTGCAAAATACCATGAAAATAATGGTCACTTGTATTCAGCCCTAGCTTTGCAGCACAGCCTACAGAATGGCCAGGACAACCAAGCAGCTTGAAAAGGTGAATGCTCGGCATCAGGAAGTTGAGGCCTGAGCCGGCTTTTTATCTACATATTATCAACTTTTTATCAATTTTCTACCAACTTTTTACCAACTTTTTATCAACTTGTTATCAACTTTTCATCAACTGTTTATCAACTTTTTATCAACTTTTTATCAACTTTTTCATCAACGTTTTATCAACTTTCTTTATCAACTTTCAGCTTTTTATAAGAGTCCACCTCCATGTGCTTTTTTATGCTTAGAGGTTTTTGATTCTAGGATGATTCATATTCCAAGCATTGCATCAATATGTCTCGCAGGGTGTCAAGCAGAAACCCTCGCCAGCAAAAGCTCAATGGCAGGCTGGAAAGAATGTGTGGCCCTCAAGAAAAGTTCAAAATCAGTGGTGTCCCCTTAGCTGTCACAGCTTTTCAATACAGATTGTTTACCGTCTTCCAAGGGTGGAGAGAAGACTCTTTCTGTGACCCTGACATTTGATTACTATGATCAGATTGCAGCGGGCCAGAAGTGTTGGGAGTTTCGGGCAGCTACATCTGAATGGGCCAAGAAGATCAAAGGTTGCACTTATATAAAGTGTATGCGAGGTTTTTTGCCTGCATCTTTGGATTTTTTCAGCCAATGCTTTTCATGTGAGATTGTTGTGCATTTTCCTTCTCCATCCTAGGCTATACAGATGTGAATCTGACTCGGCGAATTCTCAGCATAACTCAGCTGAGCAGGGCCGATGCAGAGAAGAACTTGAGCTGCCCTAAAGATGCAAACAACAAATTGTTTCCAAAAGATTGTGCCAAAGTGTTTGCCATCCACTTCGGAGAGATCCCTGAAGCTTCTGGAGTATCTGGAGTTTCTGAAGTGGCACAGGCGCCAATTTCTCAATGTGGTGCTTTGTCAAGAAGTAGTTGACTGAGTAGCAGTTGACTGTGCCCCAGAACTCCTATCTCATGTAAAGATAAATATATATATATATATATATTTATTTTTTTAGTAGAAAAATAAAGCATATATATACAGTAACTAAGATTTGTATTTTTTCAATATGTATATACATATATATATAATCTATGTGTCCACTAAGTGAAGATATGGGATGCAGAGTTGGGTTCGGTCGTTGCCATTCAACTTGTGTACAGAGTTGTAGGATGGTTAGTGGAGGCACTGGTGGCAATCCATACTATGACAACCAATTGGAACTATGTTGGCATTTGATGTATTCATTAAACTTCCACCAAGCAAAGCAAAGCCCCCCACATCACCGAACATTGTCAGATGAGTTGCAACTCCATGCCACATGCAGGCCAAACCTGAGGGCCAAGATCAACAAGAAGAGAAACAAGAGGACTTGGAGGCCAGATTACTTGTATCAACTTTGTAGCCCCCAAGTTTTTATCAATGCTGAAGTTTTTGACCGCAGGAAGCTGAGCACAGAAGCAAAAGGCAAACGGTCCACAATAGGTGAAAGGCCTTCAATTCCTGCCACCAGCTTAGCTCAGTGAAATTCTCTTGGCAAAAGTGTTTGAAACAACTGCAAGGACACAATTGAGTACCCGAAACTGTGGCTGACAAGTTTGTTGTTGCTTGGAAACCAAGGACCTGTCTCATATCGATGATGCACTGCTGTCTGCATACTATGAGTCCAAAAGCTTGCACTGGCTGCGGGGCATTTGCAGGTTGTCAATCTTGTCCAGGGTGAGAGCAACTTGAGTCAAGTATGCAACCTTGGATAAAGTATGCATTGTTTGAATATTTGAGCCAGTAGTACCTGGCTGACAGGCAATTCAAGCACTTCTAGAGGTTGAGCTCTCTATTTTGCAGCTTGGTCAAAAATATGTCATAGCAAGTTGACTTTGGGCCTGGGTCAAGGAAAAGAGACACCAAGTTGGTCATAAACCTACTGGCTGACACAGACAAGATGGAATTCTTTGCACGGCTCTGCCCATGTGTAGTTTGGCTGCACTCTAGAAACCTGATGCAATTGGGTAGACTTTCGAAAATGAAGCCTTCCCACATTTTTGGCTTTTAACATTTCATGCAGGCACCTCAGGTCTACTATGCCCTGGAGCTTAAGCTAGCTTTTGAGAATTATCAAAACCCTCGGAGCCTTTGTGACACACAAAGTGTGAGGCAGGCTGCAACATCTGGACCCCTCACAGCTGCCTGTTTGGCAACGCCAAATGGCTTGCAGTCAGCAGTGAAGGCAGCCACTTGGCCAACAGATCTTTTCCTGTTTCTGCCTTCATCATTGTCATGCAATTCTGGCTCTGTGGATGTTAAAGTGGGCTGCTGTTAGTTGGCAGCCGCACAATTATCCCATTGCTTTATCAATTGATTCTTCTCCATCTCAGCAAGCCCAGATGGGGACAGCTATTCTAGGGCTGCTGCTCCACCAAGCCAACAAGAAAACAAGGGACTCGATGGTCCCATCCTCAAGCTGACCAACATGTCAAAGGTTGTAGCATCCTTTCCTTGTCCAGCCCCAATGTGTTGTGCCAAGGTGTCTGCAGTTCTGAGGGCCCATCAAGGGACACTTATTGTTGGAAGGAGAAGGGTTGCAAAGAAGGCAAGCATGCTTTCTGCAAAGCATGTCTATCCTAGGCCAAAATTTCGAAACATGCTTGTGCTAGGCCAGTCATTGCTGGGCGAGTGCCGGGCCTTACCTCAGCAACAACGCTGCCTACCCTAACTTTTCTGCATTTTGCAGGCGTTGCAGCAGATGATTCAGCAGTCAGTAAGTTCTTTTATTTGCAATCTTCACAGCAAACCTGACATTGCAGGTTTGTGCCATTGCTTGGACAGAGTTGGCCCAAAGACATGGGAGACAGTTGTGGAGTCCCAGAATCATGGCAAACAACTAAGGGCATGACTTGTGTTAGACACTTGTAGTTTTGATGTTTCAGGAGTTATGATGTTTTGAAGTGCTCAACTTGTGGGTGTCTGAAGTTCAAAGCATGCCTGAGCCATAGGCAGTCAGGGACAATTCCAAGAAATATGTTTGGTGTTGTTGCCAAGCTTTTGAGGCAAACTGATCTAGCAACTGAGTTTGGATTCCGCTGCGCGAAGGACTTCAATGATTTCATGAAACAGCTGCAGAAAAACATCAAAGCTGATCTGTGTCCACCAGAAAGCATTATGTGGTTGTTTGAACCTCATGGCGTTCAGCATCAGACCATCCCCTTTACTTTTGCACTGATTGCTCTTTGTGGAGCGTCGACTTGCTTGAAGAAGAAGACATATGGCTCACTGCTTCATCTCACTGAGCAGGCAGGGAAACAAATTCCTATATATCAGTTTTTCAACTATTGCTACCATGTTCAAGTGCAAAGGGCCATACATCCAGCAAGATGCACACAACAGGCTGAAACTAGAAAGTACAAGGTGCCCAAAGACTTTCTGGAGGAGACACCTGATTCCAGGTCTACACTTCTTGCTGTGTGTGAGAGAGCGGCTAAGGATTTGAAAATTGAACTTGAGGTAACTGATACCAAAGCATCACCAAAGGAAGCTGCCAGGGGCCCAGGAGTGCATCCAACATCTTTTGCAGATCAGTGGCCTGTGGCTTAACACAAAAGTGCAGTGGCTCTATTGCATGGACCAATGTTTACCTATTTCTTGGATGGGCCTATTTGCAAAAGAGATGGTTAACAATGGCAGCTTGGATCCACAAGTGATTCACACTGCCCTTGTCTTGTTGGGCGTGCATTGGCACTTAGGTAAGTGGAATGACGACTGTCTGACAGCAATGAGCGCAAGCGTGACTGAAGTTTCTATCGACTTGTCTGCGGCCAAGGATTCAGAACAATGGCCTCACCCTAAGTCAATTCCAAGACACTGTGCAAAGTGAATTGGCTTTGCTTTAGATTGTCAGCTTGTATAAAAACTGAAATACCTTGCACAAACTTCAGCAACTCCAGGGGCAAGCCTTGGTTGAAGTTTTCCTGTAAAGCTTGAGTCCTGGAGTTTCTGTAGTGCCTGTGAATGTGCTGGATTTGGCCACAAGAGCTCAGATGAGCTTGCTTTGGAGCTATAGGGGCAAGGTGGATTGGAAGACCAAGTTGCTAAAAAGTTTGACCATGCACCTGTTGTCCTGCTTGATCATCTCAAAAAACATCATAACTCCTTGCTGGCAGGAGCTTCCAAGCTTGCTTTGGCATTCACACCCATGTCCCCTTCTTATTGCAGCAGTTGCTAGGGATGGCCATGCTTCCAGTGTGCCAGGCAGGCCACTATGGCACATCTCTTTGGGCCTGATTTTCAATAAAATGGCCAAGGACTGGATTTTTTCAAGCAGATTTTGAAAGGTCCAATGGTTGACTGAATGCTGATCTTTGTGGAACTTCAGCCCATAGGAGCTGGTGTTTCTGGCATTTCTGGCGTTTCTGACATTTCTGCTCTTCACTCTCTGACTAGTCTGCGCCTCAATCTGTCAGCCCCAACAGCAAAGGCTCCAACAAGATCATGGGGTTCAAAAGCTTTGAAGATCATGGCTTGCGCCACAAGGTTGGAGATGATGGCCATGTGGTCACCCTGGCATGAAACCTACCCTTCAGTGTAAGCTTGGTGCCGGGTGCCACTGGTTTGTGGGTCCAACCGCGAAGGAACCTGTGTGTTTCGCACGGCTTTTGCACAGTCGCGCTTTGGAACTCCTTGGTTGTGTTCCCCATGTTTGAGATGATCCGGATTCAAGCAAAAGTGATTTACTCTTTGCATAAGTCCCGCTATGGGCACAAACACACTGTTTGTCCTTCCAGATGCAACCATAGTCCTTGGTGGTTGCAGCAACCATTGAGGGAGGTGGTTCTCTGCATCTGGAAGCACCAGCAGTTGCACCCTTAAAGGCCAGGCACTCAGCACGAACTGGTGACAAACAGTGTGCATTCATCAATTCTATGAGAATGAAAAGCAGCTGATCAACAGTTGTTCAAAAGTTGATAAAGTTGATAGACAAAAGGTTGATAACGTCGATCAAGAGTTGATACAAAGTTGAATAAAAAAAAAGTTGATAGAAAAGTTGAGAAAAAAGAGTTGATAAAAAGTTGATGAACAATTGACAACAAATGACACATGTGCTGATAGAAACGTGTTGCTTAGACCTTGATATCAATACATTTTCCCATCAGCTTTATTTCAGCCTACCTTGCCCATTTGCTACCCTTTCAAACACAAATGGCCAAGGTGTAGTGGTAGTAGCAGATGGGCGGCTTACATTTGTGGGCGGCTTACGTTCCCTGGGTTTGTTTCACAGGTGGCCACATTTATTGTGTGCAGGGGGGCAGGGGGGAGGCTTCCGCAAAGAAAGCCTAACATGGCCACAAAACCTTCAGTTTTTGCAGGGGGGGTGGGAGCAGCATCCCAAAAAAGGGGTGGCATTACATGGCCACAAAGCCCTGAATTTGTAGGGTGTTGAGCATCACATGCAATCCTGCAAAATGTTTATCAACGTTTTATCAACTGTTCATCAACTTTTTATCAACTTTCTATCAACTTTCTATCAGCTTTTTATCAACTGTTTATCAGCTTTTTATCAACTTTTTGTCAACTTGTTATCAACTTTTTATCAACTTTTTATCCACATGTTATCAACTTTCAACATTTTATAAGAGTCCACCTCCTAGAAAGTATCTCGTTGTATTTGTGGCCCAGGTCTTCAGTGATTGCATTGGACGTTCATGGTGTCTCACACCACGCACTGCCAATGCCATCACTGCAGACATTTGCCTAACATCCCCCAACACACAGTCAGGATCTCGTAGCATTGCACAGCATTGCTGCGCATTGTTGCACAGCATACTTTTTGGAAGTAAGTTCCAATTTTTGTTATGTTCAAGTGGCCGACTATAATCCCCAAATACATCTGTGAATGATGCCCACTGAGCTCAGGCTGCATGTGGTGTATCTGGAGTGTTTGTGATTTCCACAAAACTCTGGATACACACAGCTGCAAGATTTCCCCCACCGTGTGAAACTCAGTGTTTGAGAGAGGGTTCCAGCCAACAAATGAAGATTCAGATCAATGCTTTCTGGATGTAACCTCTCCAAGCCATCCAGTTTCAGAATTTTATATATATGATATGTGTGTTAGATCTTCTTATAATTTGCTCAAGTCTTCAGTACATTATTTTTTGCCCAGACGTGTATCTTCTTGCCAAATTCTCAGCAGTTTTGGCTACAATTGTTAGCTGGCTAGTCTTTTTCACATCTTTCTTCATTTGCAGTTCTGCAATGTTTGGGGCAATGACATCAGAGCCAGAGGGCACCTGCTATGCCAGCACATATGATTCAGCATCCCAGCAATATTTGGCACTGCGACGTTCAGGGTCCAATCCCCAGCACACTTGCAGAATATACCCATGTTTGAACTTGCTTGAGTGGCCACTGAATAGATGCATGAATTTGTTTCTTCCCCCCTTCTCCTCACTCTTTAAGGTCATTGGACGACATGAACGACATGATGACGACCCCTGTCAAGCAGAAGGAGGAGGACCAAAACAGAGTGACACCTACCAAGGCACCACCTTGCAAGGTGGCCAACGAAGCCATTGCCAAGGAAGCCAAAGGAGCCAAGTGGCCCTTCACCCTACCCAAGGTGCTAAAGGCCAAGGGCAAGGACAATGGCAAGGCAGGTGCCAAAGACACAAGCAAGGCAGACCATGGTGGGGACACTGCCACAGAGCCAGGTGTAGCACGTTTCTGGAGATGCATTTGGAGCCACTGAAGTTTCTGGAGTGGAAGTTTCTGCAGAGGTTTCTGAAGCCATGGAGCTGGAGACAGAGCTTCCTGAAGTTGTTTCTGAAGTGGCTGGTGTTTCTGGTGTCTCTGAAGTCTCTGGCTTGGCCACCTCTGACTTTGATAGCGCTGACAACACCTCTGGTGGGGGTGCAGCTGCTGGCACAGTTGCTGAAGTGCCTGGAGTGCCAGTGCCAGAAGAAGAGGCAACTCCCATGGAGCTGGAGACAGAGCTTCCTGAAGTTGTTTCTGAAGTGGCTGGTGTCTCTGGTGTCACCAGCTCTGACTTTGAAAGTGTTGACAACACCTCCCAGAAGAAGCCAGAGCACGATGGCCAGGAGGCACCTGTCACACCTGTCAATGCCTTGGAACTCTGCTGGAGAGGGCTCATCTCAGGCAACCACTTTGATCCTGGCCAGACACCTCCCCCCCCCCAAGAAAGGGAAAGGTGGAATCCAGCAAGGGGGAAGAGCCAAAGGTGTTTGATGATGGCATGCCAGAGAAACCAATCTTTGCTGCACGCAATTGCACAGGCTCAGCAGATTGCAAACTCTTCTGGACTCGTTGGCAGAGGATCTTCAACGAGTTGGCCCCAGAAGATGAGCGCCTGCGTGAGACAAAGAGAGCAGCTTGGAAGTTTGTGAAGGAGAATAATGATAATAGCTTCAAGTGCACAGGACAGGATGAAGGAACTGACCATTCAGTTCTTCGAGATGTGGGCTGCCAAGAGACAAGCCTGAGTTCCAGGTGAGTTGGTGTGACCAAGCTTGAGCGTCAGCAAGGGGTTTGTAGCTGTGGGGTTGCAAGGAGCTGCAGCAAAGTTTTGGAGATTCCAGAGTTTGCAAAGTTTCTGGCGTTGTGAAGTTTCTGGAGTTGTTTTTTCATCACATTGCTGCTCCTTGCCAAACAAAGTGGGGTATGTAGGTCTGCAGTTCCACAGTGTTCAGCAACACTGTATTGCTGCCATCCATGTGACTTTCACATGGCTTTCACCTGTTGCCCATGGGTGATCCTGTGGTCATTATGAAACATGGAAAAACACACCCACCAACCTGCAGCCAACAGTTTTCAAGACTGATTTTCCTACTTAATGTTTTTCATACCAACAAAGATGGTGACACACCCAGGCTGAAATGCTAGCTGCCCAGCCAAGGTGTTGCTGATGGCAGATCCTGCAGCACTTTTTGCAAGAGCCCTGGATTCCTTGTGTTCAGTTTTGGCTGCAAAGTTGTTGAATAATCACACAACAAAAGAAAGCCAATATTTGAATGTAACAAAGGTAGGGCACTGTGTCATATTGCTTCAAAAGCAAGTGTAATGTGATGTCACCCTTTAAACCAGAGGCTCCTCTAAAAATAATATGCCCACGGCTACAGTAACCTGTGATTAAAGAAGCACTCTCAATCAAAATTACCAATTTGTGAATTCAACCCTAATTTAGCCTTTGTGCACTGTTTCTTGTGACAGCCACTGCAACTGTAACCATCATGGTCTCCTTACTGCAGCTTTTGGGTTCTTGAACTTTGCATCATCATCATTACCATCACCATTAAGACTTCTGAGCCCGAAACTCAGCAACAAGCAAAAAAAACAAGTTAAATCTCCTTCCCTTTTGCAATCAAGGCACAGGTCTGATAAGTCAGGTGTCTCACTTTTTGAGTTTTGCAGTTTTGGTCGCTGGTCAACTCCCAATATTTCAGTGAGACGGCATTTTTGGCCCCCCCAGCTCCAATAGGCCCAAAGTGGAGGGTCTCACGTTTTCCCAATTGCAGCATCCGTCCATGACCAACTCCCGATATTGCAAAAGCCTGGCTTATCAGACCTGTCCCAAAGCCACGAAGAAGCCAAAAAGCCAAAAATAGCTGTCATTTGTATAATTGGGGAGACGGTATCCGAGGTTGGCCAACTTCCGATACGGAAATTGGGATTTCAGGCGAGACGCCAATCCGAGCAACTTGTGAAATTGGGTGAGACGCTGATTTGGCCCTTGTGAAATTGGGTGAGACACTTATCCGAGCATTTGTGAAATTGGGTGAGACGCTTCTCCAAGCATTTGTGAAATGGGTGAGACGCTTATCCGAGCCCCAAAATAGAGAATTTGATCATTTTTATCAACTTTTTATCAACTTTTTTTTATCAACTTTTTTATCAACTTGTTTATCAACTTTTTATCAACTTTTACAATGTGTTATCAACTTTTAAAAAATGTTTATCAACTTTTTATCAACTGTTTATCAACTTTTTATCAACATGTTTACGAACTTTATCAACTTTGCATCAACTTTTTTCCAACTGTTGTATCAACTTTTTATCAACTGTTTATCAACTTGGAAGAAATGATCACTTTTGACTTTTGTGAGACATTGTTTGCATTGCTGCCAGGTCATACTATGTTCTCGGTTTTACCAGCTGTGGCAGGGCCAGAGTCCAACCAGGTACTCACAAGGAAGAAGGCCTGGCAAATCAGGTATCCATGCACAGCCAATTTGATGGATTGCATGCACTTCAGGAACTGAGGCGAGAAAGGAACAAAAGATACAGAGACCGTGCGCCACACAGTTTACTGTATGTTTTCTGTGTTTTTTCTGTCATAGCGCTTGCAACTAAGGGCAGGGAGAAAGGACAGGAAGAAAACTTGCAGGAGTGCTCTGATGTTTTTGCCATTGTTGGGTGCTTTTCACACATGCCAATCCTTGTGTGAAGTTCATTGAAGACAGGACCAGAGAAGAGAAGACCTCAAGGACCAGCACAAACAATGAAATGCCATTCTGATTGAAGTCTGATGTGATCATGAAGCTTTGCTTTGGAACTTGTCAGGACATAATGGCCACACTCGTGCAGACTATATACGTGAATTGATGTCCCTTGGTTTTTCCTTTGTTGAGTCTGTCAAGAAGTATGGCACCTGCCCTGCAGTCATCCAGAGAAAGCAGAAGAGAGAAGCTAAGAAAGCTGCCAGCTTAGCCAAGAAGGCAGCAGCTCCCCCAAGGAGGGCAAAGAAGAAGAAGGCACCTTCCAAGGTCCCTCCCCAGCAGGATGAGAAGCCGCAGGAAGTTGACAGTGATAATGACTCAGGCATTGATGCCAGTGAAAGATTTTGAATGCCAAGTTTCAACTCAATTAGCCACATGCCTCAAAGAACAGCAGCAACATCTTACACCTGACATTTTCTGGTGTATGTAGTGTATCTGGTATTTGGAGTATCTGGAGTATTTGCTGTTTCTGGTGTTTCTGCTGTTTGGCTGTTTCTGGTGTTTCTGCTGTTTTGCAGTGAGCAAATTCGTAATGACTTGCATTGCATATACTGAATCTTGAAGTAAAAAGAAAACGGCTTGCATTCACTGGCACAAGTTGACAAAACACACCAGACGTGCACTTCTTTTTTTTACAGTCTTGGGTGCCAGGACATTTTTGTGGCTCAAGTTTCTTGTAAGCATCAAATGACGATGCTCACTAAAGACCAGATTGCTCAAATTGAGACGCTCTGTAACTCCCAGATTGAGCAATGCCTGGATCCAACTGCGCCTGTTTTGCATTCTGTCCACTTGCGTGGATGGCGCTACGAGCAGATTTATCCAGAGACTTTCCACCGCCCTCAGCAGGTACACCTGGCATGCATTGAACACTTTCAACACAATTCATAAGCCAAGCATTAATGATCATGTCAACCAAGTTGAAGATAATCACTTGATTCCTGGAGGACAGATTTGTTGCAGACAGAGGGTGGCAGCTGACTCAGAGGAGAAGGCCTGCAGACATGCAGTTTCTTCTTTGTGGCACTGATGCTTTCCTCTTTCTTGCATTCAAACCTGCATTTGTTTGCCAATGCGGTCACCAAAGACAGAAGCAGGAGCCCAAGAAGGATCTGCAACCAATGAGCCCCATGCAGTTTGCAATTAGAGCAGTGATGGTGCATTAGTTTATCCACAGATGCCAGACTTGCAGCTTTTCATATTCTACTGCAGTTTTTGGTGTTTGAAATGTGTTTTCGTTTTCTGGTGTTTGAAATGCGTTTTCAGTTTCTGGTGTTTCTGGGGTTTCTGGTGTTTCTGAAGCTCTGACATGCTGTGGAATTGCACCCTCCCAATTCAATTTTGGCTGAACCTTGTCGGTGTCAAAATGATAGCCAAGCAGGAACGGCAGTGCCAGCTCAATGTGCTTTTCAGTTAGCCTTCTTGCAACTGATCATTTTTCACACTGCAACCTGATAACAGCAGCTATTAGTCAAGCAGTGTTCACCTTTGTCTATTCACCCCATTTGTGCAAAACATTCATTGCCATTGCTGCTTGCAGGCGTGTGATTGCCGAGAATGTCTCCCAGGCGGTTGCTGAAGCGTTGAAGGAGAAGCTCCGGAAGAAGGCCTACCTCATGCCAAGTTCTGTGGCCATCCCTGACGTGTCTGGAGTTTGTGGAGTTTCTGGGGTGTCTGGCCAGAACAAAGAGCCGCCAAAGTATACCCCTGAAATCTTTGGCCTGTGCCAGCCACGCAGCAACTTGGAGCTGCCCCTCAAGGAAACAACAGTGAAGCAAGGAAAAGCACTGCCAGTGTCTTTTGAGCATGCTGGGGAGGATGACTTGGGGCAAGATGGAGAAGAAGCACAATGATGAGTTCAATCCATCAGGCCAGCCATGGAGCCCAGACCAGGGGCAAAAGCGGGTGGCTGACACCGATTTGCAGGGCTGCAGTTGGCGAGGTTGTGGGGTGGCGTTTGGCAAATCATGCTGGACCCAAATGAGGGCGCCCTGTTCTTAAAGGCTTTGAAGGGTGGCGCAGTCACAAATGAGGCCAAATTGTTTTCTGTCAAAGGAGCTTTCAGGACTGCCTCTGCGGCTCAGGCAGAAATGGCAAAGCCAGGGGCACGACAGCCAACACCATGGTTCTTGCCCAGCAGACTGGCACTCTTGAGCTGCCACAGCATCCAGTTCCATTGGGGAGCTTGTTGAAAGTTCTGGCTTCACTTCGTGCACCAGTGGGTGAGATTTTCAATCACAAGCACCAGGAGAAAGATGGCGCCTTTGAGATCAAGGCTTCAGAACCCATTGCTTTTGTCCTGGAAACCAAGAAGGTGATCGAACCTGGCGTCTTGTCAACCTATGTGGATGTGATCGTGAAGTATGAGCCCAGGTTGCATTTAATTATTGAGTTGATATTTTTGCAAATGCACATAGGGGCTGCAGTGGAAAAAATGAGGTGAGCAACTGTTAATGCATCTTGTTTTTAAGGACGCTACGCAGCAGAACCTGAAGCAGGGGATTCCTTGCATCTTTTTTACACACAGCTTCAACATCCAGCAGGACAAGTACTACAAGCTGTGACAGTTTTGATTTTGTCTCTGATCAGAGTAGGTAGCCAAGATCCTTTAGTTACTTCCAGCTGGACTGGCAAAAGGGAGATGCCACAAATGTACAAATGCATGAGGTAACTCTAGTACCAGAATCCTTCTGGAGTATTTGGAGTCTTGGGAGTATCTGGTTTGAAGGAAAAAAGTGCGCATGTGCCGCTTGGAACAGAAGTGCATGCTTTGGATCCCACCCACTGCAGTCACGCAATATCCTTGTGCATCAGTTGCTAGCAAATCATGCATGACATGGCATGACTTAATAGCTGTTATGACCTCAGCATTGTGGCTTCTAGGTTTGCACCCTGCAATCAAAATGTTCATTCCATGCACATTGGGATGAGCACTGTTGTGAGCATCAGTGGGCAGCCACCATTGGATTTGCAATCTTCCACTGTGGCAGTTCCAGAGCAGCTGGTGAGAAGGAGAAGAAAGCAGTTGCCAAGATGGACAAGAAAATGAGGGCTGCAGAGGAAGAGCCTGCTGAGCCCAGTGAAAGCCAGCCTCATGATGATGATGATGATGATGATGGGATTTGGATGGAAGATTGCGATTCCACTATCCCGTGGAGTCCCAATCTTCCATCCAAATCCCATCATGCAAAGTCACAGACAAAGAGCAAAGCCAACGCAAAGGCCAAGGCAAAAGCAAAGCCAGTAGCCAAGGCAAAGAAGGCCTCAACAGTGAAGAAGCCTGCCAAAGTGTTGCAGAAGAAACCTTCACAGAAGTAGACAAAAGAGTGTTGAACACCCCTGCCAGTGCCTGAAGTCATTGGGGTTGTGGTGTTTCTGGAGTTTCTGGGCCAGAAACTCCGGAAACGTCACAACCCCCTGATGTTGTTGGCAATGTTTGATTTCTATGGCACTGGCACTGGGCATGGAAGTGACAGCATCAAAGGACACCTTGGAAACTGCTCTGAAAAAAGTTGCAGGTGCTTTTGCCATAGCAGCAAGCAGCACTGCATGCAGCCTTTGAATGCATTGCAAACATGCTTGACATACATGCAGGGTTGCCAACTTGGCAAATTTAACCACAATTTTTTTTTGCATTCATGTAGGTTGTTTTTCTCAACTTTTGCAGCTGTTCACTCAGGTGTTTTGTGACCTCTAGCAGGCAGCATCTGAGTTGGGTCAAGTTGTGTTCTAGCTGTGTGTGTAGTTAGCTCATCATTTTGTTGTTATCAGCTTTTGATGTTTTGACAACTGTTTATCAACTTTTCATCAATTTTCATCAACATTTCATCAACTTTTTGATCAACTTTGTTTCAACATGTTTATCAACTTTCTATCAACGGTTTATCGACTTTTTGTCAACTGTTTATCAACTGTTTATCAATTTTGTATCAACTTGGAAGAAATGATCACTTTTGACATTTGTGAGACATTGTTTGCATTGCTGCCAGGTCATACTATGTTCTTGGTTTTACCAGCTGTGGCAGGGCCAGAGTCTCAGCATACTCTTTCCTGGTGTCCTGGTGTCTCCTCCCACGCACTTCTGGACAAGATGCTCCTGGTCAACTAATTACAGCAATAGTATAGTAGGAGGCTCCTGGGCTAGCTATCATTGGTTGTAGGAGCCTCCTGTAGATTGTAGACTTGATAAGGAGCACCCTCAAGCTTTATGTTTTTTTAATATTATTGATGTTGTTGAAGATGATGGTGGTGATGATGGTAAAATATGACAGCACCAATTCTTTTGCTAGATGTTCATCAAAGGTCAGAAGCCACCTCAAGACCACAAAACCACCCTAGAAAACACTTGAGCCCCGAAATAAACACGGACCAGGGAGGATTCGAGCCTCCAATCTTTGTACACTGTTATGAAGCAACTGCGTCTTGCACACCAGTGACAAGGCCTCTCATTGGGCAACTGGTCCTGTGGCAAAAAAGGGACCTTCCATCCCAGCACCCACAAAAAGCCACCACGCCAGCCCCCACAACACCCCAGCACACTGAAGGAAAAAGATAAACCTAGGCATTTCAGGCTTTTGCCCCACGTAGGTGCGGAAAAATTCGCTAGAGCAATCCAGTTGCAAGAAACAGAGCTGCACTTGATAGTCTTTGTTGGTGACACCCTTGCAGACAAAGAAGTGGCTGCATGCATTCATAGTAGTCACAATGCCCAAAGCTGCAAAGCCAATGGGATGTCTTCCAGACTAAAACTATAGGTTTGCTGATCTGGTCAAACTGGGCTGAATGTGCTGCAAGAACCTCCTGCAGGGAGGATTGCTTGACAAGATCACCAAAAGAATGTTGAACTTTAGTTTTGCTTGAAGGACACATAGTTGGTTCCAGCGACCACCACCACCATTGCAAAATTGATGGACAAGAAATTGCAATGACAACAACCACACCTGCACAGTTCCATTAAGTGTTAGGGCTGCAGTTGCCACATGTATTGGACAAATGTCCTAATTGGTCAGGGGAACTTAATATCTCAGGCTTGATGACAAGACATAAATTCAGACATCTAAAGATAGAGGATCAGAGCCTTCAAAATAGAGAATCAGCGCAATCTCCCTAGACTGTCCAGTTCTTTGTTTAAACATTTTATCATTTTTTATCAACTTGTTTTATCCACTTTTTTATCAACATTTTATCAACATTTTATCAACTTTTTAGTAACTTTTTATCAACCTTTTATCAACTTTCATCAAAATTTTATCAACTTTGTTTATCAACTTTTTTTATCAACTTGTCATCAACTGCTTATCAATTTTACCAACTTTTCATCAACTTTTCACCAACTTTTCACCAACTTTTCATCAACTTTTCATCAACTTTTTATCAACTGTTTATCAACTTTCTATCAACTTTGTATCAGCTGTGTGTCAACATTTCATCAACACATGACTAATGTCTTGCTGCTTTATTTGAAAATATCCAAATCTTTCCTCTTCATTGACTCTTTGCTACTTTGCATGAACTTCCCAGGAGCTGTTGGTCTAGGCATGACTATTTGATGTTTTTGTGACCAAGGTGTTGTTGTGGTCAATGCAATGTGTGCGCCAGCCCTCAACTTGCTGTGGTAAGGCCACCATCTCAGCTCCTGGGGAGGAGCTGCTGTTATTGGGAGCTTGTTCCCCTTTGTCAGAGTCATTTCCTTCAATTCAATAGAGTTGTGCCATGGTTTGTGATTTCATTAATCATTCATTGGCTGTCTAGAAACAGTGTGTGTTCTGTAGAGTCAGAGTTCAAGAGCATGACACTAAATCATTTATTTAATGCTTTAGAACATGCAGCAACAATGCTTTGTTCAGAAAAAAAATCACAAACATATTCAAACAATTTGTCCAAACTTGTGACACTCAATGTTTGTGTTTAGTTCCCATCAAGTTCCTCATGTGTTTTGTACTTGGAACCCATGCACTCAATTGCCAAGGCCTTGCTGGTGAGAGTGGAAATGCGGTGCATTAGTGCTTGCTTGGTGAAGTCCTGATTGTTTGAATGAAATCCCCTCCTTGGTGGGGCAAGGTCCTGTTCTCCCAGCAAACAATTTGGCAAATGGTTTCCTGGGAGAACAGGACTTTGCCACAGCAAGGGGCATGTGGCTTTGTTCTGAACTAACCCATGCTCGATATATCCTTTGTTGTTTCAATGATGTTGTCAAATAGAGCTGCCAGTGCAAAGGTGGGCTTGCTATTGCAGGTACATCTTTGCACTGGCAGAACTCTTTGATATGTAATTCTGAGTCATTTGAATGAAAGTGACTGCATTGCAGGCACAGAGCGAACTTTTTGCGATCCCATGGATGGGAAAAAGGTGATGTGTTGCTGAAATTTGTGTTGGTGTTCACGAGGAGGGTCAAATGATTCGACTAGTTTGTAATTGGGAAAACAACATAATCAAAAATTTATTTTGCTTTTGCTGAAAAGTCAGGGATGTCAGATTCTTGTTTTGCTTGTGTGTTTGTGTGTGCAAGGAGCTGAGTTGTTGAACTGAAACCCAAAGTGTGCAGGGGTTCCATGCACACTAATGACAGGGCACATGCTTTGTAGGTGACTCCTGCCATTGATGGTTGTCCTAGGTAAAGGAGCAATCCTTGCATATGTTGCTCCTGCTATTTGTAAAGGGTTCTGGGTTAAGGAGCCACCTTTCTGGATGGCTCCTGCTATTGGTTATAATTATCACAGTAACTGAAACCCAAAATGCACACTGATGGCAGGGACATGTTCGCAGGTGGCTCCTGCTATTATTGATGAAATTCCTACATAGAGGAGCAATCCTTGCATATGTTGCTCCTGCTTTTTGTACAAAGGATTCTAGGTAAAGGTGCCTCCTTTGGATCATGTATTATGATAATAGTCAAAACGTGTTCAATTTTCCTAGAACCTCCGCCTGGTCTAAATTTGCGCCCCTTAGTTAAGGGTCCAAAATTTCAGACCCTAAGAAAAAAACTGCCCCTGGGAATTTTGCAAACTTGGTGGATTGAGCATTTATAATCTCATTGTGGCATGTTGAAACAAAACAGTTTGCGGCTACCATGTTGGCAATCAGAATGGGATATGCAGGCTCGATTGCAAGTATAGGATGGGAAGTGAAGAAATCATCAGCATCCAAGAATAACGTACGAGACTCTAAGGGAACGTTCATGATATCTCACCAGGCTGTAGGTCCGCTTGATTTTCTTCAAACACAGCAAACCCTGTTTGTCCCAAAATCATACAAATTAAAGCAACTTTCATGAAAACATCGCCAATGAATTAAACCACTTCATATGATGTATTGGTTGTTTTTTTTCCTCATGTACATCATGCGAAAAAAAGGGTCTGGTAAATTCTGCCCCTTACCCGCCGAATTCCGCCCCTTACCCGCCAAATTCCACCCCTTAATTTTTTGGGTTTTGGGGCAAAATGCCGTTTTCAACCACACACCCCACATCATATGATGCAGGTTTCTTTTTTGCGATATAGAGTTCATGCACTCATCATGATCTACCATATTGGAAAGCTTGTCATATATCATATCTTCCGGAAGATGCATGGTTATACCCCACATCATATGTCATTTGATGCAGGCTTCTTTTTTATGATATAAGGTTTACGATGTGCTTCACTTAGCAAGTTGTGAAATGCCATCTAAACTTTATCATGTCATGGACCACCCCATGGTTTTATTCGATGTTTTGTTTCAATGCAAGCATTTTGGTAGGGAATGATCTCCAACTAAGTAAATCCATATCTGAAAAACCCTTTGAAAAGTCAAAAAATGGCCCTGGGATAAAAAGTCGGATTTGGCCTTAGGGGCCATAATTCGACACCCTTAGGAGGATGCAGGTATGCTAGTTCAAGAGCTTGCCAGTTCAAACTGCATCACCAATTCTTTGTTCTAGCTGTGTGTAGTTAGCCCATCATTGTTTTATTGGTTAGACCTTTCATGTGTTATCAGTTTTTTGTTGATCAACTTTTTATCAACTTGTTTATCAATTTTTCAACTTTGTCATCAACTTTTGCTATCAACTTGTTTTTATCAACTTTTGTTATCAACTTTTTTATCAACTTTTTTATCAACTTTTTTAACAATTTTTTTATCAACTTTTTATCAACTTTTATCACCAACAACCTTTGGAAGTTCAAAAGTAAAGTGCTGCCCCTCCAGGATCCAACAATGCACACAAACAACAACAATTTACTGCAAAAATGCATAAACACATGCCCAGATTCCAGACCCGTTGGTAAAAACTCAACAACATGACAAGATGATCAGAATGAGTTGTATTAGATGTTTTTTTGGTATACCACTTCCCCACTGTTGGTATACCACTTCCAATTGCTCAAGATTTTCCGTTGTTCCTGGGTATGGGGGTTCGGATTTCTGCCATTTTGAAAACACCGTTGTTGCGTCGTGAGTTGCCATGTATAGTGGAACGGATCGTTTGCATCCGAAGGAACCTCGACTGCGACATTCGATGAAGGCTCACATTCTGCAATACATGCCTCTTGGCGTGATTGTCGAAGTCACCGACCCTGAATACGCGCAGTTTTGTGTACCGGACAATGATTTACCGCCGGGTCACTCTTTTATTGAACCACTGACATCCAGTGCTTGGAAATTTTGATATGGAGCTGAGAAATTGAGTATCTGTCGTCGCCAGGTGCCTTGGCTTGCGCTATGTCATCATTTGTTGATTTTAAAATTCTATTTTTAATTCCTTCTTTTAATCTTGCGCCATCGTTGTCATCATTGTTTCGGAATTGTTTTCTGAGATACCTTTGGCTCCGCAGAAAGTGCTCACGCAATGTGGTCTTCAGAGCATTACTGCAAGGGATGGTATCATTGCCTTCTTGACGCAGAGTAGCTTTCAATCTCAAGGCGACTACGCTCTTGCGGTGTGTGTCATGATGAGTAGATCTCGTCAACTAGATGATGCTTTGATCGTGGATCTACCACAGCGCGAAATATTTGAAGGCTTCTTACAAGCACACAATCCCACTTTAGTCCAGCGCATGCAAGAACTTGAAGATATGTCACGCTCGAACGAAGACGTGGCGGAGAAGATTGCGCGATCGTTGGGGTGGGCATTATGAGGCACGGTCCTTGAAGTGGCTCTTGTTGATATGGTCATACGATTTTGGACGAGTGCGTTAGGTCTCTCCTGAGACTCTCGGTTTACACAGAGAAGACTTGAGGTACTTACAACTATGCTGTAAGCTATCTATAGGTATCTAGTATTTAACTAGGTTGCAAATCTTCCAAATTTTCTCAGTCAACTTACATTGCTAAGTATAGTTAGCTTGACTTGTAAGTGTTTTGCTAAGTTATGTTAAGTTGTGTTAAGTTTTTCAATGTTTTTGATTTCTTGTCAAGCATTGGTGACAACAGTGGTTGGTCCTTTTTTTTAGAACTAAACTCAGGTTTGACCAGACAATGTCTGAAAAGACGGGGTTTGAGAAGACAGGGAGTTAAAAGACAGTATTTCCAAAGACAGGGTGTGAAAACACATGCCGTGAAAACACAACCAGGCATTGACGTATTGCGGGCTGAAAAGACAGAGTCTCAAAAGACAGGGTCTGAAAAGACAGGGTTTGCACAAATAGGGTGTGGAAACACATGGTTGGAAAATGCAGGGTTTGGAATGACAGGGTCTGAGGGGACAGGATCTGAAAAGAGAGGGTCTGAAAAGACAGGGTTTGCAAAAACAAGGGGTGAAAACACACTTGAGGAAACAAGCAGGGCGGAGAAGATTTCACAACCGCTGCAGCCGTTGTGCTTTTTCAGTTGTTGTTATATCTTCCAAAGGAAATTGTGAACAAAATCAATTTTCTCCAGAATTGTTCAGTTCCCTTTCTTTTCTTTCAAGAATTTCTGAACAAAATCAATTTTGTTCAGATTTGTTTTCTTTTTTTTAAAAAAATGAAATTCCGAACAAAATCAATTTTGCCCAGAATTGTTCCATTTCTTTTTTTTTTGAAGGGAATTCTGGACAAAATCAATTTTGTTCAGATTTTTCCCGTTAAGGTAATTTTGTTCAGAATTTTTTTTAAAAAAACTATTAGAAAAAAACAGACCTTTTTGAATTTTATTCTTGTCCACAAATTCTGAAAATGTGTTTTGTTGTACTTCTTTTTTGAACAATACAACAGATAGGTTTGTCCAGTTTCCAAACAAATGATATTTGACATTTTCATATGTGAGCATGACAGGCTATTGAAATATCCGGCCCCACAAATAATGAACAAAGTCTGTACCGCTTGAGTTTGATAAGAAACAACCTGAAAAATTCACCGGTGACAAATACATTTGCAAAGACTCTGCCTTGCAAACAAAAACAAAAGCAAAAGCGAACAAAACAAAATCAATCAGAATAGATGAATATGATTTTATATTTCATTCCAAACATGAAAAGGTTACATTCTAGATCTTTCTTGAAAAACGAACAAAAGTATCAGCTTCCTGACGACTATCAAAACACAATGCGTTGGTTCCATCAAGAAAAAAAGTAATTTTGCCAGCAGAAACAAGCAGCGGAAACAAGACACAGTTTGCTACACACTGAAAGAATTCATCACAAAGCATGCAAAGCCTTATCTTCCTAAAAACCTAACTTTTGCTAAGACTCCTGACTCGTTTATCTTAAGTCAGCTAGGTTTTTAATTAAGTTGGATAAGTCCCTCAAGTCTTCTAAGTGTAAACGGAGAGTCTCAGTCATTGTCAGCTGCGATGCTGAACTTCGGGCCTTCGCAGATTGCGTGTCTTTGGGAAGCGCCATTATACCTGACTCGGTCATTGTCGTTGGCGGAGGTGCCTTTGTAGACTGCAAGGCTTTGAAGCATATCACACTCCCTCGGTCATTGGCTGGCATTTCAAGGAATGCTTTCGAGGGATGTGAGAGTTTAACGAGCATCGCCATCCCTGACTCGGTCAGAGTCATTGAAGAGTTTGTTTTTTTCCATGGCAGATCACTGGAAAGAGTCGCCATGTCATACTCTGTGGAGCAAATTGGTGAGTCCGCATTCCACTTTCGCGATGCCTTGGTGAACATCCATATACCCGAGTCCGTGACCATCCCTTTGCAGAATGTAGCTCCTTGTCCGAGATCTCAATCCCTGGGTCGGTTCAAACCCATGGGGACTATGCCTTTGGAGATTGTGATTCTTTGGAAAGGCTCCTTGTCGATGAGGGAGTGCTAGTCATTGGCCACGGTGCGTTTGCAAACTGTCGATCTTTGACAAACGTCTGGATAAGCGAGTCTTTGAGGTGCCATGTGGAAGGAGCATTCGAACCTAATGATTTTGCATTGCAGAACAGCACTTTATTTCGTGATAACATCTACGGTGTAATGCAGAGACCTTCCCGATGCTCGGCACACTTTCACCCTGTGAGATTGGGCGCAACCCAATAGCTGACGGACGAAAGTGTCCAGGATGTTGTGTTTGGCGCAAAAATGCTTCGATGTGCCCAAAGTGTTCTTATTGATTTGCGCACCTGTTCCTTGCTGTCATGTTTTTTTCACGATGAAAAAAATGTGATCAGTGGAAGCTCCTTTTTTTCACTGTTGTCGCTGGATGACTGCGCGGTTGTGAGGTCCGTGAGGTGCACGGGGTCCATGATTACCCTCAAGAGCGTTGTTTTTTTATGGGACGTCTTGTATACCTGGACAAGTGTGACATACACGTAATTACCATCAATCCATCAGTTTTTTCAAATAATTAAACAAACATTGGTTACTTCGTTTTTTAACATGACCATATTGATGTTTCTTCTTCTTTGGTATCAGCTTATTCTCGGATGTCCATCAAAACGACGATCACCTCGACATATAGTCTCACCTGATGAGGTTCATCACACGGCACTAAATCTTGCCGGCCAAAAAAGTCGATGCAGATTCCCGACGTCGAGCTGAGTGAAGTTGACGAGTTACCTTGATTGGGAATCTGATTCGCAGCTGACTTTGGTGATGTGTATACGACTTTTCGAGTTGAACAAAACGAATGGGTTTTATGTGAGGCAGTGATAACTTTTCGGCTTGATATGCTTCAGCTCGATGATTGCCATCGTTGTTGCTTTCGGTCAGATCATGACAAAATCATGCTCCCAGCCAAAATTGCTGTGTGTGTTTTCCATCTGCGTATTTCTCTCTGTGTTTTCTCTTTGTGTTTTCTCTCTGTGTTTTCTCTCTGTGTGTTCTCTCTGTGTTTTCTGTGTGTGTTTTCTCTCTCTCTCTCTCTCTCTTTCTCTCTGTGTTTTCTGTCTGTGTTTTCTTTCTCTCGCTCTGTGTTTTCTGTCTGCGTTTTCTCTCTCTCTCTCTCTGTGTTTTCTGTCTGTGTTTCTTATCAGTCTTCGCCTTTTATCGCACTACCAAAACCGATACATTTCTAAGTATAAACGTCGAAACTATATTTCTTATCATGCAGGCTTCGCCTTTTACTGCACTACCAAAAAACGATACATTTCTAAGTATAAACGTTGAAACTATATTTCTTATCAGGCTTCGCCTTTCACCGCACTAAAAGACGATACATTTCTAAGTATCAATGTTGATATCATATTGTTGTGGTCAGGGATTGCTGGTCAGCTGTTATTTACTAAGAGTTGCTGTTAATTCGCTGTGAATTTGGTGGTCAGCTGATTCGCTGTTATATATAGGACATTAACACGTCACTTTGTCACTTTGGGCTTTCGGGATATCCGGCGTCTAGTTGTAGAGAAGAGTTGGAGAAGAATGTGAGAAGGACGTGTTGGAGAAGAGTGTTGCAGAGAAGTGTTGGAGAAGAGCGCTGTAGATGAAAAATGCAGGAGAAGAATGGCAGAAGAAGTTTTGCAGAGAGCGTTGTGGACAAGGTTTGGAGAAGAGTTTTAAGTGGATCAGTATTGGAGAAGGGTTTTGCTCGAAAGTGTTGGCTCACTCCTTACAGGAATGTAATAGTGTAGAGTCTGGGTAGAGAAGTCTTGCAGACGGAGTTGTAAAGATGTGTCGGAGAAGGGAGTAGTAGAGAAGTGTTGGAGAAGAGTGCTGGAGAAAGGTGTTAGAGATGAGTGTTGTTGAGAAGTGTTGGAAACGTGCTGTTATAGAGAAGCGTTGGAGAGGAGTTCTGTACGAGAGACTTGTTGAACAACTGTGGTGTAGAGATGTTTGCAGAAGGCTGTTGCGAGAGAGGAAGTGTGTTGCACAGGGATGTTGGAGAACAGTGTTGCACAGAGATGTTGCAGTAGAGTTGTGTGCGCCAGTGTTGAGTTGGGGAAGAATGTCAGAGCGGAGTTCTTCAGTAGCCGAAAAAAAGGAGCAGTTGTGAGGCAGGGTGTTGCAAAACACATGCATGTGATAGTTGTTTGTTTACCCGTAAGCAGCCCAGCCAAACAGATTTCATCGTTGCGAGCGTGCTGTTTTCCTTTTGTTCTACTAGGCTGACCCAAAAATGCGCGTTCTGCGTGCAGGTTCGTGGGCGCTATCTGGTTTTCATCCGTTCACGATTGTGACTTGCAAAAGCTAACTCACCATTTTTGCCGACTGTCTGGGCGGCTGCATGCACAGGACATGCGTGGGTCGAGATGTTGCGCTGCGCGACTTGGACCGAATTCCGCAAGGAGCGAAGGACGTATTCTTGGTTTCACCGCGGGGGGCTGATTCTCGGTTGCATTATCGCAATACAGCACGTCTGGCTCTGTCCTGGAAATGCACCTGTCAGCCAGCCACCAAGGGTGCAGGAGTTTTGACGCCTGGTTTTCTACAAAAATGGCGTGCAATTTCCGGCGCCACGGCACAAGGGTGATGGCATTGCAGTTCACGAACACATGTTTTACAGTTATACATCGTTACACGATATTGGAGAACCCAGCGCTATAATTATTGCATTTCCTTGAATACATCAAAGCGGCAGGTTAATCTGAATTTGTACAAGTTGTTTTTTCTACATTGGTTTGGATGTTTGTGGTTTGAAAGCTGTCTTTCATCGGACCCGTGTCCCGAGGCCTTCGAAGAGTACCAGCGACAAATTTCAAGATGTGTAGCATCAACATTGCCTTGCACGTCCGGCGTGGTGATATCACCCAGCGCAGCTTTTCAACTCGGTTTGTCAAGGATAAGGTCAATATTCAAGTGGCTCAAACAGTTCAGGCGCAAGCCGCTTCGTTTTTCATCTTGCCTTGGAACTACAGGATGTTTTCACAAAAAGAATACGTTCAAACATTCCTTGAGTTGGATGGTTCTGGCGTTGCTGGATTGTTTTGGAACTGTTCGCTATATTCTTCCGAAGCTTTTTCAATCTTCAATCTTCAATCGAAATTTGAATAGAAATATGTAAAAAGTGAATGTTTTTTCAATCGAAAGTCAATCGAAGAATCAATCGAAATTTCATTCAGGTTTCAACTTTTTCCAGAATTTTTTTCCAATTGTCATTTGTGTGTGTACCTTCTCAAAAGAAGTAAAACCTGTACCTAACCATGATGATTTCGACATGCTGAGCAGAGGAACCTGTACCTAACCATGATGATTTCTACATGATGAGCAGGGGCATTGGGCCTTCCTTGGCAAACCCAGTGCAACGAAGCTATGCCTTGGAGGGGGAAGCATGACCTGATCAGTCATGTGTACCTGCACAACATCTTGGTTGACATGGTGATCAACAAGTGTTTGGTTGGCCTTTTGGTTTTCTTGTTTCAAGCTGTTGGTTTGCACTTACAGGAACATCTTCTTTCATGACTTCGGCACTTGATGCCTTAGTTTTTGTCAAAGTGTGTAACCTGTGGTGGGTGTCCGACAAGGTGCCACAGGGCCGGGGCGTCGCCTCCGTGCAACTCCTGTCCAGGATAACGCCAGACTACCTGAATCGAATGTCGAATTTACAGTTTTTAACTGGTAATTCGTCTAAGTAATTCTCCCTAGGGTCCCGCTTTCCGTTGGCCTTTTACTTGGGAATTTTGATTTGTTGTGGTGGTTTTCCTTGATGAACTGGATTCCTTTTTTTCTTCTTCTTTTCTTGCATGTTTAATGTCGGATGTTGTGTTGGAAACAACCCTTTTTGATGTTTGCCGCTTCAGCATCTACATTGTTGCAGTGCTGTCAGGATAACTTCAGGATACAGGTTACAGGCCTAGACGTGCATTAATTCGTTGGAAATTGGCAGCTGTCACTAGTCTGATCCGAACACGGCAGGGCCTCGAGCCTTTCAAGGAAATTGCACACGTCATGATTGAAGATTGTTCCTGGGTTTGACACTGGTTTCTTTACTTTTTCTTCAGAGTTCTGAGCTCTGTGGCAGCCTACGTGGAGCGGCCATCCATTTCCGGGATGTCCGACAAGTTCGAGTGTGGGGAGTCCTCTTGGTCAACATCCCCGTGTTCTTCAATGTGGTGGATGTAACTCTTCAATCCATCCTATAAAACCCCACCTTTCAATGCGCTCCCACTGGGCGATGGTTACCTCCAGGACAAGCAGTTTGGCATCCTTCGAGTGTGATGGCTCGACAGGGCATGAATCCTGGATGCCATCATTCTAGATTACCTGTTTCTACAGCACCTCAAGGTCCTCCTACTATGCCTTTTCCAGCTGGAGCTCCCAACACACATCACGGGCAAGATCAAACTCCGGGCCCCCCTACATCAACACCTTTACCAAGCTCTGGATTGGACATCAACAAGCTGGAGGAAAGACTGGGGGAAGTTATGAACAAGAAACTTGAAAGTATGACTGAAACTCTGAGAGCATCTATGTCGACCAACATGGAAAACTCTTCTATGGCGCCTTCCTTTGCTCCGGCCAAAGCTCCTGGCCCATTGATGTCACCAGGTTTAGGGCCACCTCTACCTAATGCTTCTGATGGTACTACATCGGCCCTGTCAGCATCAGTTGCTCATGATGCCCAACATTCTGAAAGACCTCCTATGTTGACAACTAAAGCAAAACCACCTGCTCGACCTGAAGAGATTTTGCCATCGTATAACACATCCAGACCTACAAGGACCTCTTCCAGGAAAAGGTCGAGACCTCGAAGATCCAGGGATAGAAAACCATCTCGAAGCTATAGGAGCCATCGAAGATCCCTTCATCGTAGAAGAGCTCGCTCTAGTCGTCATCATCGAAGAGATCATGCATCAACCAGTCCAGGACTCAGACATCAAGATCGTCCTTTACATCGAGATGAAGTTCCTCCCAGGCCTCCAAAAACAGCCTTTACAGCAGGAAGGGACTTCTCCCATCCTGTTTACCAAAGGTCCAATGCTTTCAGAACGAGAACTTCAACCCCAGCTGCAGCAGGTCATCGACAAATACACTCAGATCCACACACCACAGTGTATGCAAGATCCTCTTATGAGAACTATGGAAGAGATTCTCGACATCATCAAGATCGATCTGCCCCATCTTTCACATTGAGGTCCAGATCACGTTCCATGGTAAGAAGACCCATAAAGCTCATCCAGCGCCTGTGGAAAACACAAGAGGCATTCTGCTTTATCCCAGAGAACGATTTGAATCCTCCTCAGCTATGACCTCTCATGCTTATCAAGAACAGTCTCAGTCTGAAGCTGAATCTGCTCAGGTGCCTATTCCTCTTCCAGCTGCTCTGGACCTGCCTGATTGGACACGATCTTCACAAGAAAGAGAAAGACCTGAAGATGATCAAGCTGAAGATGATCACATGATCCCTATCCCAACTACCCAATCTTTGGAAGAAGACTGGAAGATATCAGTTCAGAAAGCCTTTGATGACCCCACTCGGACCAAAGCTCCTTGTGAAATTCCTGAAGCCAACACTTTCAGACTAGTCAACACTGTCAGCAAAAGACAATATGACAGCTTTATCCGGGTCCTAAGCTCCAGGAATCCTACTACACCTCAAGAAGTGATTGGAAACATGGCGTCAATCTTTGCTCAATCTGGTAAGATGACCAGGACTCAGGCTGAGGGATCCTACACCTTTGAAGTTCCGAATTCTTTGGGCTTCGGACCATTCGTCCCTACATACTTCAAGATGAGGGAACCATTTCAAAACAATGACTCCAATGTGTACCACATCCTTCATGGCACCACAAACAAAGGAGCCTCTCTCATCCTTGCTGAAGAGCTGATTCGACCTGGAGACTTTACGATCAACAAGAACTTATCAAAATGTGGCTATCCTTCATATGGATTTTATTCAGCAGGAGAAGTTGCAGCCAAAACTGTCCAATTTTTTTCCAGCCTCAGGGAGTTATCCCGGAAGATCTTGAAGATTGGAAAAGGAACCCTGCCGGTTCTCATTGGAGGGATCTACACTGGGCGCTATCCTCGCATTAACCAAATGTCAGGAGGAAATGAAGAGATCCAACGACTTTGTGGAGAACATGGTGCTGCTCGAGGAAAAGAAAAATATTTGGTGGCAAGATCAGAACACACCACTGTCCATGGCGTGGTGATCACCTACAAGAATGGGTCAACTCCTCAACAAGAAGCTCAAGCCCCAGAAGGAAAGACCCCATCTCCTCCAAATCGGATTCAGTCTCCCCTTCAAGCAGCTTTTCAAGGAAACCATCCCGTGGCCTTTGATCCTGCTCAATTGTTGGTGACCCTAGGAGGTACCAACCAGTGGCTCGAAAACAACATGCCTGAATCTTTCAGTGACTCCAAGTACAAAGCTTGGTTCAAAGCCTTGAAACTGGATATTACGTCTCGGCAAACTGTCGAACGTAACATTGTGGCCATGGACAACTGGTGGCAAAATCAACCTGAAGCTGCAGTATCTACCATTCATCGAGTTGCTGTTTGTCTTGGCATATCCCCTGGCAAGATTAAGTCCGGCCACAATGAGAACCTCCCGAAGGTGATGACTGTGGCCCTGACTACTAAGGTGTTCAATTTTCTTGTGATTACTTATAAGAAGATCTGTGCTACTTACAAATACTTAGGTGTAAGTTGTTGTAAATAGTTTTGACCTTGTTTTTTTTGATTTTTCATTTTTCAAGTTTTGAGCACGTTTTGTATCAAAAATCAGATGTGCTTTAAAAATAGCAATTTTGATCTGAAAAGTTTCCACAATCTGCGGTGATGACCGTATCTTTTGAAACATCGGTGATTACCGTGGTGAAGTTCCACTGGCTTGAAGCGCACTTGTTTTCAGCGAAGGAGTAAAAAATTAAGTTAAACAGTTTTGACGTAAAATACAAAAAACGATAGACACTTAAATAATTTTGAACTTCTTGAGAAAGAACTGTGTATATATATATATATTTAAATATTTATATATTTATACACCATTGAACATCCTTCAGACAAATTTGTCGGTTCCTTTGAACCAAATCACCAAACAAGAAATGAGCATCGAACAAGAGCTTTCAACACTCCTGAAAAAAGAATGACATCTTCAAAATGATCTGAAGTTCTTGAATCTATAGATGTTGGTAGGTTTGGAAGGTTTTGATAGTTTTTGGTAGTTTCTAGCCTTTCAATGGTTTTAGATAGCTTTCTGTAGTTCTTGGTTTTCTTTTTGGTATACGGTTGATAGATTTTGGCAGACCAGAGGGCAGTTTTTGGTATACGGAAGGCAGTTTTTAGTATATATGGGCGGTATTTTTTTGGTAGTTTTTGGTAGTTTTCGGTAGTTTTTGGTACGCGGGTGGTAGTTTTTGGTAGTAATTTTGTGGTATATGGTGGTAGTTTTTTTGTATACGGTGGTAGTTTTTTGGTATACGGAGATCAGCTTTGGGTATACGGAGGCCAGGTTTTGGTATACGGAAGGTAGTTTTTGGTATGCGGAGGCTAGTTTTTGGTATCTGGAGGCTATTTTTTGGTATACGGCTGGTAATTAATTTATGTAGTTTTTGATCGTTTTTGTTGTTTTTGGTAACTTTTGGTAGTTTTTGGTTGTTTTTGCTTAGTTTGTTAGTTTGTGGTGGTTTTCATTCGTTTTTGTGGTTTTAGGTCGTTTTCGTATACAGTTGGTAGATGTTGGTAGTTTTTGGTTCTTGTTGTTTAGCTATGATGTCAAAACCGTCCATGATAAAGAAACAAAAGCTTCTTGATTACAGCAAGGCTGGAAAAACCATCCAAAAAGAAATGCCGAGAGAAAATCGTTTAAGTCATTTCCTTGGAAAGTCCTTTCACCACAAAACGTACTCCAATTTCAAATTCTAGTTTCGACCTTGTAAGAATTGGTAGGACAGCATCTTCCAAAGGACATTTTGTCCCTTGCTCAGGTGTGCTGCAGTCTTCGAGCCTACCACGATGTTTTGAAGCAATAATGATCGATAATTTTCCGTAGTGAAACAAAAAAATCAAGGCGGTCATGACCGTGAAATATAGCACAAAAATGAAAAATGCCGTGGAAAAGTGCTCAAACATCAAATCCAAGTAAAAAATTCCAAAAAAACATGCTTGTACAAAGTTACAAAAAAGTGTTTCAGCCTGTTTTTGTAGGTAGTTGTAAGTATTTGTAAGCCTAAAAAATACTTACAGTAATTATAAATACTTTTAGCAGACTTCTTACGAGAAGAAATTTAACACCTTAGTATGACCTCTTAGTGATCTCGAACATCGGCAACACCTTTGTTTTTATGAGGTTGGGATTCCCTCATTTTCGAAGATTGGTGCTTTAGAAGCAGTGCGTACGTCAAAAAGATTGCCTCCTTCGTTGCAAGATTGCTTTCATTTCATCTTATTGTACAAGTTGATCAGTACTCTATATCCTTTTTCTTGCTGATTCTCTGATGTGGTTGGTACTTGTGCATTGAAACAACTCTTTACTTTATGTGTTTGGCGCTCTCACTTTGTGGTTTACTCCTATTCATGTAATGCTCCGTGCTTGGCTTAGCCTCCTGAAACTCTTCGAGTACCTTTTACTGATACTCTTTCTTTGTCCCTTCCTGCATGTCGGTCTCGGACGCTGTTGGACCAGCTGATGCGCCTTGGGATACTCCTGACCCCCTCACCTGTGTTCGACAACTATAGAGCCTGGCTTCAATGTTGGTCGTGAAAGCGCTGGTGATCTACAGAGTCTCATTCAATCTGCTATGAGTGGGATTCGCAAGGAAGTTGATCTGCACATGGACTTCATGGGCACTGAACATGTCGAGCGCAAGATGGATCACCAGCTTCAACGCAAGATGGTTCGTTTTTGGAAATGTTCTGCCGTCACACTGCATGAGTCTCAAACCTTCTACGTTGGAGATACTGAACCAGAATCTGATCATGTATACTACCAGTGGAACAAGATGAAGAACCTCCCAGGATGGTGGGTCAAGAAAATATGGCATTCCTATGATGGCTGGCTTTTGGTGGCTAAGAAGGAAGAATTGGATTTTGGTTGAAGAAACCATCAGCTCAGAGGGTAGCATTGAATCCCAAAGGCATAAACTATGTGAGCAAGAGGGCTTTGCAGACCTGTCTCCATTTACCAGAACATTCCTTATCTTGTCGATGAAGATCCCGTTCCCCTCGCGGAGACCGAAGCAACATGGGGGCTGCATCCCAGAATCCAATTCTAAGGTATCCTCAACCAGCTCAAGCTGAAGGACCCGCAAACTCCCTCGACCAAGATGGTGAAGCAATGCTATGGCTATGGAGGGCTACATCAATGTGGAAGTGTATATCATTGATGGCTGCTGCTGATGATGGCCTATCGCAGACTATTGCTGAAACTGTACGAGCCGCACTTCGATAGCACCAAAGAATTCCTGCTTGGCTTGCAATTTCCTTCACTTTGTGTGGACAGTCTTCTTGCTTTGAAATTTCAGCTTTAGGATACACACTTTCATCGGTAGTGATTGTTTCTTGCCATACATTGCCTATGACATGGTTGATGCATGTTTTTTTGGATCCTTTCACTAAAAGACTTGATTGAGTGCCCCTCCTGGATGTCTTTTTACGGGTGATCACCCACCTAGTTTCATTCCCCTGACTGCATGACCTGGATAGCCATTCTTTCAGCTGGCTTACTGCCTCCGACCTTTGATATGGTTCGTGTCACCTCCGTGACACCTACGACTATGAACATGCCCTTTCACTCTGCCTCATTACCTACCCCTATGGAGCTGGTTGATGCAACTATTCAGCATACCTCGATTGACCTTTCTCATGTTGATGATGAATGGTTAACCTGACCATTTCAGTGGATGTGTCAGGGATTCTTCCTGAAGGTCTACGAGACCCTTGTACTGGCACAATGGTGGTCAACCTTGAGAAAATCTACATTCTGACCATCAAAACTGTGGCCCAACTTCAAAATCTGAAGGTTGACTATGTGAAGAAAGCCATACAGGATCTTTGCTGGGATTGCTTTCATATTGGGATTTTGAAAAGAAACTTCAAGTTGTGGCTTCAGACTTCCCCGTACAACACTCCTGGTTTTCCATATGGAAGATTCTTTGCGGTGAACTATGACGTGACATGGCAAGAAGTCTTCAATACCCATCAGATCCCACATGGCTGTAAACACATCCATCTCCGTGCTCATCATTCCGAGGGCACTTTGGATTGACTTGGTTTCATCATTCACTAGCAGTATGTGCCATTTGGAGTTCTTGGTCATCTACTACACCTTTGATTCCCACATCACTTTACAGAATGAGGTCTTCCAGCTTTTTTGCTCTACCGTACCGCTCTTGGACATCGAATAAAAAGTTGCCTTGAACACCCGGCTGGGTGTGTGTGTGTGTGTGTACCTTCTCAAAAGTAAAACCTGTACCTGATTGACATGGTGATCAACAAGTGTTTGGTTGGCCTTTTGGTTTTCTTGTTTCAAGCTGTTGGTTTGCACTTACAGGAACATCTTCTTTCATGACTTCGGCACTTGATGCCTTAGTTTTTGTCAAAGTATGTGTCTGTGTGCTCTGCAGCCATGGTGCAAGGGCCTCCTTATAGGCAGTGTTGCCATAATAGTGCTGTCCAGCCCAGCCCATGAAAACTGACCAGGCCATGCAAACCGATGGTTTTCC
Source organism: Breviolum minutum Mf 1.05b.01 (assembly GCA_000507305.1). Lineage (NCBI taxonomy): Eukaryota > Dinophyceae > Suessiales > Symbiodiniaceae > Breviolum > Breviolum minutum. The sequence goes on along the minus strand of DF241377.1, from coordinate 18,621 downwards.
AGCCCATGAAAAAATCAACGTTTATTTATATAACCAAGGACGCTTTCCAGCCCATGAAATATGGTGGCAATCCAGGCCATCAACCAATGAATGGGTGCTGTCCAGCCCATGTTTGGGGAATAATGTTATCAGCCCATGAAAAATCCAGCTCATGAAAAGGGTGCTATCCAGCCCATGAAAAGGGGCGCTATCCAGCTCGTGAACAAACAATAGATATCCAGCCCATTAATTAGAATGCTGTCCAGCCCATGCAAACTCAAGGCTATCCACCCATGAAAGCCCAGGGCTATCCAGCCCATGACAAAAACAAAGGGATATCCAGCCCATGGAATGGGAAGCCCATGCAAACTGAAGGCTATCCAGCCCATGAAAAATGATTAGCCCATGAAAAGCCTTTTTTTTCTCATTCTTCTTCCTCTGCCTCTTCTTCTTCTGTGAGGCAGATGTGGCCTTCCATATAGAGGTGAACAGCAGCCTGAATTTTTGCAGCGCTTTGTATGTCACCACGTTAGCAGGTGTTCCTCTAGTGCAGGAAGCTCCCAGCTGCTTTGCAATTGCCATGAAGCTTCCTGACCCATAGCACCATGTAGTCTTTGGGTGTCCCTAGGTGTAGAAGAACATGTGCTTATGGGTCAAGCTGTAGAGGGTCAGGTCAGTCCATCAGTCATGGCTTTGCCAGCCAAGAAGGAGTAGTGGCTCATCATTGTGTTGATTTCTTGCAGCCAAGCCATGCCCACCTTCTCACTCCACTGTGTCCAGGGCATGTCGAGCATCTTGTACACGTTGTTCAACGAGGCACGCTATTCATGGCACATGGGACAAGTCGCAACTTACAACACATCGCCTTGGGCCTCTTATCCATGCTTCTGGGCAAGGACCCTGCAGGTGGCCCAATTTTCAAGTACGGTCACCACAGGCTGTCAGAACTTCCAATTGAAGAACACTTTGGGCATCTAAGAGGCCAAACACCAACAAACAAATTGAATACACGTATGTTTTTCACTGCTTCAGCTCGGGATATGATTCGCACATCCAAGCGAGTGAAAGTGTCAGAACCAACCCAAGATCGGTTGGACCCATTGAGCAAGCAAGAGTTTCAGGATGTCAGTGAGAGCGCCCTCAAAACAAGCTTGCGGAGGGCATCGTGGTGCAGCGGTGTGACACCCAGCTCACTTCAGGACATGTACAACGATTGGTGTGAAGGGGGAAGAGACTAAGTGTGGTGGTGAAGAGATTGAGGAAGAGGCAATGGAGGGTTTGACAAGCCTAGATGTACTCAAGCAAGTGCAAGAGGAGGCAGCAATAAGTCAGGATTTGCCAGATGAGAAGGAAGTTCCTGAAACTGATGTTTTGGATTTTGAGCTACGCAACGTCCCAGATCGCAGTGATTTGAAATCAGTTTTTGAAGCTTGTCCGGAATGTCCGGGTGATTTCATCGACAAAGTGGCTTCGGCTGAGGTTGCAAGCCAGCCCGAGACTTTGCGGAAGGCCTTGAACTTAGCATTATTTTCACGGTCAAGCCACACTTCGGAGATGGAGGTGTTTGACCCGTTGTTTCGACTCGTCTTGGACCTTCGACACAGACGAGGGGGAGGAGACCAGCATTGGATCAAGGATGCCAGAGCTTGCCGACGAAGATCGGCAGACTTGAATTGGTATCAGTTCCTTCTTTGGCCATTAACATCCATCAAACATCATCAAGTTATATAGTTGGCTTTCCATTTGTGAGGTCACTGGCATCTTTATTGCATATTTATTTTATTGTCCATTTGCTGAATGATTCATGATGCTGAATGCATGCCCTGAGCACCATTCTTTACTCGGGTGGTAACACGTTGAGAAGGGGAGTGACATCTTTATTGCGTGTATATATTGTGAGTTGGCTGAATGATTCATGATGCTGATTGCATGCCCTGAGCACCAATGTACTCGGACATTCGCATGAATGAAATGTACACAAGAAAAGCACGAGACATGGGCGGCCCGATCTCAATGTCATGCCTGCCATCTCGAGTCTCTGTGGTCCAGTAAAATTCACTATTTAGATAGATATGATGTATATAAGTTCTTGTTGAATTAGCTCCAAAATGAACAACATGTTTACCCCAACACTTTGAAGCACCACAATATGTTCACGAAGCAAGAGTGCATGCAGACTGTTGTTTTCTGCCATTGAACGTTGATGCCTCGAGCTGCTTCAAAAACCAGCCCTGAATTTCTTGATAGATGTTGGAAGCATTTGACCAAAGACATTAAAATATACAACATCTAACTTACCAACAAGGTTTTGCAACATTGATTGCCAACCAACTCACCAAGATCCAAAGGGCATACAAATTGAATCCACCTTGCTGCTGTGATACGTCTTGACCCCCTTCAACCACCTATGAACTATTATATGATAGCCATGTTGTTAAGAACCCATGTATTTAAGTGAAGCATGAGTCTCACAAGCAGCATGCTTGTACAATTCAGTCTAGCAATTGCCTTGTTGATTGCCAGCTTCCTCGTAGTTCACGGGAGCGCATTCGAACTATTGTTGATGCATCGCCAAATCCAGAATCTTGTTGGCATGGTAGCCAAAGGCATTCCTCACTTCCCTACGCCCCGAGATCACCTTCTGCTTGGCCATCTTGTCCCTGATCCGATCCTCGAGCATCCAACCTCCATGGATCGGTGAGAAGGTCCTCACACCAACCTTGCTGCGGTCCTCATTGAAGATCGTAATCCACTTGATCAACACACACCCACCAACCTTCCGCATGATCACCGGGCTCCACATATTGGAGGTGCAGGTATAGGGCTTCAATTCGTGCTTCCCCCCGATCTTTGCCTTCGAAAAGACATACCTTGGATGTTGTGGTAACATGTGTGAATGTAGCTTTGAACACACACAAGCATATTGGTTTACATGCCTCCCTGGGCATTTTGCCGAGAGAAATTGAAATGTCATTTATGCATAGGTATAATCGGGGATTCCACATTCACATACCCTGAAACATATGTAGATTCAAAATCAGTCAGCACAGCAGAGTTGTCAAAGCTTTGAACTATGAGTAAACATTGCAGTGGATGTAGTAAGAAACAAACTCATTAAGGTACTTGTGGCTGGCTCCACTCTTTCCGCTGACATTGATCCAAACAGTCTTATCCATGGTAACCTTCTCGTGATTCCAATCTGCCATGGAATACCAGATTCGGTTCTTTCCTGGCAAGTCCAGCCATGAATGGGTGTCCTTCTCCCAATCTCTCGTGAATGTCCAGGAGTAGCTCCGGGTCGTGGGGTTCACACTCATCCTCAGAGGGTGTAATGCTGGAGAGACTGGAACGTTCATCACTGTCAGACATCTTGCAATCGCACTGCCGCTGATGCAATCGACACTGAAACTGACTTTGATGCAATTGCACTGCGGCTGCAACATGTTTCACATGCTTGCAGTGACTCACAAATTCATTCCGATGTCACGTTCACAACGCATGTCACAACAGGCGCTTTAACTACATGTCACAGCGAGTGCCTGAGATTCCCTTCTCGACATTGTTTCCTTTTTCACTGCCGTATTTATGGAGTTTGGAGTCGTGAGGTTGTGTCAAGATCCGGTGTGCAAACCAACAAGTTAAAACCTTTGTATCAACATTTGTACTTCAGTAGATGACACTGTTAGCATGCATTGGTTGCATCAACAGGTTTGTATAGACTCACAACGCCTCTGGAATACTTCTGGAGATGATATGCTGTATCTTCCGGATCTTGTGACATTCATTCCCATATGTAGTATCCCGTATATACTACAGTTTATTGTTGTGCCACCAGGTGTAGGATATTAGTCGTGCGAAGGTTTTAGACACCCTATAGTCTTATCCCTGAGCATCTGTGTTTATATCATAATGTCGTCTTCATCCACACCAGGCATGGCACAAACATATTTCTGGAAGGGGCTACATTGCTTCAGCCGAGGAAATACAAATGTAAGGTAACGCATTGTCTTAAACACTGTGTAGCCCTTGGACGCTAACAAGATCACACATATGATTTGCCGGCCGCTCAACGCGTTGACAAAGTCTGCGACGTACTTGTCAGGATCTTCTTCACACTGTGCAATGGTCCAAGTCACCGCAATGGGAGGATTCAGCTTGCGGACCATCAAGTAGGGGCGATCAGTGGTGGTTGGGCCGTTGCGCGGCTCAAAGAGCCAGGCATCAAACCATCCAACCGGTGTTGTGACCCTTTTGAAGTCCATCTGCACAAACCTGAAATGAGAGCACGAGGAATAATTAGGTACATATCCCCTGTGCAGTGTATGAACATGAAGGATAGTACATGAGAGCACGGGATGTAATCAGGTACATATCTCCTGTGCAGTGTATGAAATTGAAGGATATTACATGAGAGCACGGGATGTAATCAGGTACATGTCTCCTGTGCAGTGTATGAATTTGAAGGATATTACATGAGAGCACGGGATGTAATCAGGTACATATCTCCTGTGCAGTGTATGAACATGAAGGATATTACATGAGAGCACGGGATGTAATCCGGTACATATCCCCTTTGCAGTGTATGAACACGAAGGATATTACATGCTAACTTGCAGTGCTAATGAACAACCAACCCATTACACAGAACATTCAATTGTAAGAGATGGTGCTGTCCACTATACATGTGTAAGGCGTCATGGATGAACTTCAACCAAAGTTCCACACTGAAACGAGTCCCGCTTCCCAACATGGCATCTGAAGCTCACCATCTAGCTGGATATCATCGTTGAACAATGCATCCAGTATCAAAAAACGCCACCATTCAGGTTGCTCTGTCCAGCTCGACTTAATGGAAGCATACCCGACAAAGCAGTACTCATACTTCTTCAGTTTCCAGTTCCTGCCCTCATCACTATCTGAGCTTGGGTCAAAGTGGTCAGGATCCCATACATCATGTTGCCCCCCAGATTGCGCATAGGCTGAAACAATTCCAACTCACGTCCTTTACACTAGCTGTTAAATTCGAACCATCCATTTGCATCAACTCAAGGCACGGCAAGAACGTAGCTACATACCATGGTCAATCGTCTGCCCGTGCAGGTATCTTATCGAAAGCTCAGGAAGAACACATTCAACTTCCGATATACCTGATCTATGATGTATCTACTGTACATAAATACATAATATAACCATGGACCATGGTGCACTCGCATGGTGCTGGTGCATTTCTTGTTTTCAGCATAACACTGACAAAATTTGATGGGTCTCCATTAGCCCTTTCACCTACGCTGATGCATCTGTGCCATTGCCTCGGCTACTGCCAGCAGGGCTAGGACAAGGTGCTCAGGTGTCGATGGCGTAGTTGGAAACAAACGCACTGATGCTGAATCCACAAGATCTTTCACCACGTTAGTAGAATCAGCATTGTGTTGACATACATCAATCAAGTGTGAACTTGTTCCATTGACATGACTGATGTATTCCCTGAATACTGAACATCTGTTTACTGAACATGCACCCTGATCTCATTGTCGAGTGACAGGTTCAGAAATAACTATGTTTCCCTGATGTTGTCATCGGGAAAGCCGAAGCAGCGCAACAAACAATCACACACTGCGCATAATCTCCAAGTAGCAATATCTTCATCAAGTTGAGTTAGCGCAGCTTCCACCATGAACCAATCACCTCGCGCGGTTCCTTTGCGAAGTTCCTTCACTAGAGTAGCCATGTCCTTGAGCTGATCGCGCAGGATGTCTGCAGTCAGCGACAGCTTAACTTGCTCCACGGGGTAGTGTGGAGGCAACGACACTGAATGTAATCCCTAAATCTGAGCCTACAGTGGCGCCTATGGTGTGACTTGTTTGAGATACATTTTCCATATGAAAGCCACGCTTCTCAAAACATGTGGTTGTCTCGGAGAGAATATACACCAGGCAATCACGATAGACTGATAAAGAATGGTAGACAGTAGACATCAAGACTGGTAGACATCAGAATGTTCATGTATCAGCGCCATCCAATGAACAAAGCCATGCAGCCTGGACATACCACAACATGCACGTGTCGAGCTTGGTGCCCTGACACCAGTCCACAGTGCTGCAAAGGCTTTGACCTCGTCACGTGGCAAGCATAGTGAAAATGTTGATACATACCGCTATGGCACCTTTGGACGCACAGGATGCAACACGAATCTTATATTACAAAACTTTGCCTATAGTGCAGGCACTGAACATGTACTCGAGCGCTGTGTATCAAAGATTCGATGTCACCGAACGTCTGACCCTGACCCAAATGTCGAGTCATGCATTCTCATTCACCAGGATGAACAAATATGATAGTTGGCAACAGGGTCTTTGGATGATTTGAGTGTTCACTTAGATCATTGTATCTGACTGAGCTACCAGGGCCTTTGCCATTGGTCGGGGCTCATGGAACTGATGGATTAGTCATCAAATCTGTGCAAAATATGTCTGAAAATGTATTTTTTCCCGAAAGCGGCCGCGAAGGGTTCCTTCAAAAAAGCGTTGCCATTAAAGACTGTCATTAAGGATTGTCATCAAACATCGCCCAAAGTTCTACTGAAGTGATGGCTGTCCTTAAAGATTGTCATCAAACATCGCCCAAAGTTCTACTGAAGTGATGGCTGTCTTTCAAGATTGTCATCAAAGGCTGCCCAAAGTTCTACTGAAGTGATGGCTGTCCTTAAAGATTGTCATCAAAGATCGCCCAAAGTTCTACTGAAGTGATGGCTGTCT
>DF241377.1:0-11616 GCA_000507305.1 Breviolum minutum Mf 1.05b.01 | reverse complement strand
ACCCTTTCGTCACTTCGGACGTGTCGGACGTGCAAAACTGTGGTAAAACGCAAATTCTTCGGCTGACCCTGGCAACCCTCTCGTCACTTCGTGCGTGTCGGACGCTTAAAACTGTGGTAAAATGGACGTTTTTGACCGGACTAAACCGGACTACGGTGAAAAACTGAGGTGAAATGGACGTTTTTGACCGGACTGGACCGGACTACGGTGAAAAACGGTGGTAAAATGGACGTTTTTGAACGGACTGAACCGGACTACGGTGGAAAACTGAGGTAAAATGGACGTTTTGGACCGGACTGAACCGGACTGAGGTAAAATGGACGTTTTGGACCGGACGTGGTGTTTTTGTGGTGGTGTGGTGGTGTTTTTGTGGTGGTGTTGTGGTGGTGTTTTTGTGGTGGTGTTGTGGTGGTGTTTTTGTGGTGGTGTTGTGGTGGTGGTGTGGTGGTGGTGGTGTTTGTGTGGTGGTGTTCTAGTGTTTTGGTGGTGGTGTTTTTTGTGGTGGTGTTGTGGTGGTGTATTTGTGCTGGTGTTGTGTTTTTGTGGTGGTGTGCTGGTGTTTTGTTTGTGGTGGTGTTGGTGGTGTGGTTGTGTTTTTGTGGTGGTGTTTTTGTGGTGGTGTGGTGGTGTTTTCTGTGGTGGTGTGGCGGTGTTTTCGCTGTGGTGTTTTTGTGGTTTTTTCTGTGGTGGTGTTTTTGTGTTTTTGTGGTGGTGTTCTTGTGTTTTTGTGGTGGTGTCTTCAAAGATCGTCATCAAAGACTGCCCAAAGTTCCGCTGAAGTGATGGTTTTGCCTCAAGATTCTCATCATAGACTGCCCAAAGTTCTGCTGCATTGATGTTTGTCTTTCAAAGATTGTCATCAAAGACTGCCCAAAGTTCCGCAGAAGTGATGGTTGTGCTGAAAGATTGTCATCAAAGACTGCCCATTTCAAGACTGTCATCAATACTGCTGAAGTTGTGTATGTGTTTGTGTGTGTTTCTTTGTGTTTGTGTGTGTGTGAGTGTGTGTGTGTGTGAGTGTGAGTGTGTGTGTGAGTCAGCAAAGGAGTTTGTTGTGATCATTTTTGGTAGTGTCGTATTGAATTTGTCATCACTCTTTGTGAAGTTATAGTTTTGTCACATTATGGTTCTGAAACGAAGCAGCTTTGTGTAGCCATTTGTGTTTTTGGACGACAGGTGCCAGGTCGATGTATCCTTGATTTCACCATCAACTATTGACAGTGAACATCTTGAGTCTGCGCATAATTCTGACAGGAAGCATATTTGTGTCGCCATTTGTGTTTTTGGACGACAGGTGCCAGGTCGATGTATCCTTGTTTTCATCATCAACTATTGACAGTGAACATCTTGAGTTTGCACATAGTTCTGACAGGAAGCATATTTGTGTCGCCATTTGTGTTTTTGGACGGCAGGTGCCAGGTCAATGTATCCTTCATTTCACCATTCACTATTGACAGTGAACATCTTGAGTCTGCACATAGTTCTGAAAGGAAGCATCTTTGTGTAGCCATTTGTGTTTTTGGACGACATGTGCCAGGTCGATGTATCCTTGATTTCATCATCAAATATTGACAGTGAACATCGTGAGTTTGCACGTAACAATTTGTTAACAGGGTATCTGTTTGTATGGGGTTGAGTTGTCCGTGGCTCGTCCTATGTGCGTTACATTAGATATCAAATTGTGCATGATATTCAAGGCATTGTCAATGATTCTTCACGGCATGTTCGATGTTATTTAGGTTTAGCCTTTCTTTTGGATCGTGTTTGTTTTGCTTGCCATGGCCTCTGCCATTGCGTCCTGGCTGGAACAATTGCGCTTGGATTTGCTGGCGCAAAGAGCGAATCAACGGGCCCGCTGGTTGCATCGCACGCTGGATGACTTGCCTGTGGATGGTGAAGATAGAGTCTGTTTACTGGGATTATGTCGATCATTACAATTGTCCCGCCACGGCGACGGTGGCAAGCTGAAAAAACAGGCTCTGATTGAGAAGCTTTCGAGCAAGATTTTGGAGCAACTGCCAGTGGCCTCCGCAGCTTCAGCTGGTTCCGTTGATGCGTCAATGAGTTCCAAATATGTGAGCCAAGTGCGTGCTGAGCTACGACGACAGCCGTCCGATGCACGAGAAGCGTGGTTGAAAGCTGAGATGAATTCCATGCAGCTAGGGAATTCCCTTGAGGGCAAACCTTCAGTGAGGGACGTATGCAGGCATTTGAACATGGCTGTTGCGGATAGAAAGGGTAAGCTGGATAAGAAGACATTGGTGAACAACCTGGTCGAGAAACTCATGAGTCAGATCGGGCATGTGGTGGACTCTGCATCTGCTTCTTCTGGCGTGGATCCCGCTGTGGTCAAGGGGTACGTGCAAATGCTTCGTGTGGCTTTGACGCAAAAAGAGCCGCACGAGCGAAGCAGTTGGTTACAGTCCCAATTCAAAGCGCTGTGTCACAAAAACAGCAAGGATGGGAAGCCAGCCATCAGTTGTGGACATTGCTCGGTTCTTGAAACTTCCAATTGGGCACCGAGAAGGAGGAGGAATTCGCAATCCCGACCTCATACTCAACATCATAGAGAAGTTGATTGGAGATCTGCCGGACAGTAGTGCAGCGGCATCGGCTCCGGCGATGGGCTTTGTGGTTGCATTATCCTTTTTTAGAACTTTTGCAGTTTGTATTGGAATGACTTATTATATGATTTATGTGTTTTGTGGGTCGTTTTATGATTTGTTGCTGCGGCCTCTTGTGGCAGTGTTTGTGTGAAAGGTGATGGTGATGACGCAGTTTCGGTGAGCGACTATGTATCACAGCTTCTGGCGGATTTAAGGCAACAACCAGCACATGAGCGAAGAAGATGGTTATTTTTCGAATTGAAAAATTTGGTGTTGAAAAATAGCAAAAATTGGAAGCCGTCGTTGGTTGACATTGCTCGGTTCCAGCAACTACCAGTTGCATATCAACACGGCGGACCGCTGAAAAAGGACGAAATCGTGCCCGTCAGCATGGACGCGTTCATGGGAGAGCTGGTTGATAGCAGTGCAGCGGCGCCGGGTCCGGCGATGGGTTTTATAGTTGCAGTATATTGCTTTGTTTTTGGGTTTTTGTTTTTGTTGTTTTTGTTGTAGATATGACTGCTGGATTTGGTTCTCTAGGTGGGTCGATTTGAATTCTGGAATTGCTTTAGTATTGTATATGGTTTTTATGTGATTTAGATGTTGTTGGTACTGCAGGTTTGGACATGAGCGTGTGTGAAGAGTTCGTGTCCAAGTTGCTAGCCGATGCAGCTGAGCAGATTGCAGATGAGCGCTGTTTTTGGTGCGCTATGCAATTGGCGCCTTTGGATTTGACGAATGCTCATGACGATCGACCGAGTTTGCAGGACCTTTGTCGCTATCTGGAGCTGGATGCTGGTGGCATGGATAGAGATGGCGTCATTGATCTATTGTCTGACCGCCTGAGCAGTCAAGCCGCATGTGTAGGTGGCTTTGGGTTTCAAGGGGAGGTGCTTATAATATGAAAATCAAGCCATGGTTTGTTTGTTTGTCCATGGGAGTTTCTTTGCATTTGAAGATTATCCTTACATGGCGCTACGCTTGGCCTAAGTTTCGCTGGATTCAACGGTCCTGATTTTCATATTCGCTGGATTCAACTTGTTGTTGTATTTTGTTGTTGCNTCAACTGTCCTGATTTTCATATTCGCTGGATTCAACTTGTTGTTGAATTTTTGTTGCATTTTTTGTAGTTATGGGCAGGTGTTGCGGCAGTGTCCTCCTTGGATATGTTGTTGGCCGCTTGTGCCAGCATTGCAGATGTTGTGCCTTCCATGGGAACGTTGCGTGGCACTTTCACAACACGAGCTCAAACCATAAGCGCATGTTGTCTGCTGAGCGGAGATTCTGAAGAGAAGGCGCGAAATTGCCATTATAGCCACGAGCATTGGTTGGGAGTACTTGAGCATAGCGTCACTCAATTGGCTGAAGCTGTGGCGCTCTTCGCTGACGTCTTACCACGAAAAGCTCCAGAGAAGATACGCAATCTGACGGCGACGGTCGTTCCTGCGTGGCACGAACGGGTCGTGTCGAAAATGTGGAGTGAGGGTCTTCGGCAGACAGCATTGACATTGGTGGCTGCAGAAACTTGGATTGAAGGTGGGTGGCATACATTATTGGGTTCAAAAGACAGCAAGGTGCAAGGCTCACGTTTGTGTGCTCTGCTGGAACATTTAGAGGAAGAAGATAGAGCACCAGGTGGCGAGACTAGTCTGCAAGTATGTTCATTTTGAAAACGATTTAATTACATATGAACCGTTTTTTGCATTTTTGGAAGAACTTGTTTGCGTTACTTTGGTGAGAGTTGTCGATGAGGACATGTTTCGACGTCGGGCAGCCACAACTGTGATCGATGCTATGGATTCTCCTGGACGCGGCAAGGTCGTTTTTGATGCCTTTGGCAAAGCTGCATTGGCTTGCGTCATGCGTGCGTATGGATTTGAGCTCATCTCTGGTGCATCCGCATGCGTTTTCTGGCAAGAAACGTACGATTGGATTTTCAAGACAGGATATGCCTCGGAAGCAGCAGCATGGACTTTGTTGGTTGATGTGTTGCGTGATAGACAGCGTCCTGCAGATTGGCAGCATCATCCAGAAATCGTGAAGAGCCGAAGATGTTCTGAGCAAGGCATTTCATCTGAAGCTGCAACTTTGCGTGTGGCTATTGAACACTGGCAAGAGGAAACGGGTAACGCTGGTCTCCCTACGACGGATCAACATCGTCAGCTGAGGCTTCGGATTGACAAGTATTTGCGTGCAGACTTGCAACAGAAGCGAAAAAAGGCTTTGGAGACAAGGTACCCTTTGGATTATCGGCATACGGATCCGGCAGGAGATTGGCCCGGACGGGAAGAAGACGACCTGGAGCCGGGGGCTTGGCGATCAGCGGCCGAACGCAAGGTGATGTTTTCTTTGCGTGGATGGTCAGAGGCTTCACAAGCAGAACTCAAATTGTATGTTCCCACATTGGCCGTGGTGGAAGGTTGTGATGAAAGTGCCAGAGACGCACTTCGGTCTTTGGAGTGCGTGGATGCATCATTTCAACAAAGACTGCAGCAGGTTGCCCGGGCGTGGGATGTGACGCCGACGATGCATGGTGCGGCAGAGGCCATCGCCAAAAGATTGCTGCAACCATTGGATGTGGAGGAGGACACATGTTGGGAGAGGTACCCATGTCGTCTTTGCTCGCAAAGCTTTGAAAGCATCTCAGACTTTCGTCAACATGTGCAGGGGCAGCATTCGGCCGTTTACGCTGATGACATGGAACGGGCCTACGTTGAGTATAGGAAGAAGGTCTTGGGCTTCGTTCGTTGTGCTGGTCCACAGGCTGGTTGGGTTGTGAAAGTTTATCTATGAACGGTTTCTTTTTTCGACTGATGCTTTTTGAAGGGTTTTCCTATGAAAGGTATGATGCATTTTTGATGTGCTGGATTCAATTTTGTTTGTTTTGTAGAAAGCTGGGCATCAGTTATGTTTTTGTTTCAGCTTTTTCAGGTGTTGTCATGGAGTTTTCAACGCAATCTGATTTTCAATTTCGATGAAGCCTTTCGCCGACCTGGCAACAATGATCAAGGGCCTCGAGCAGAGGCTGCTTGTGTCGTGTGTGCAAGAAAATTTTGGAAGCACGATTTGAAGCAGTTGGTGTTATTCAGCGATCCGGACGATGAAGATTTGATTACGCCAAATGACACTGTGGCCAAGTGTTCTCAAGCAAGGATGTGCGATTTGCTGGGTGTTGAAAGGTATGGTGAACGTTGGAAACACATCGTGTCAACAGATGCCGGCAAAGCAGAATTGCATTCGTCTGCTGTTAGTCATCCATTTCTTCCTGAAAAAAAAGTGTTGCTGCACAAAGCTGCCTGGGTTGGCAACCCCACCACTCCTCAGGCAGTTTGTGCTTCCTGCAAGCAGGCACTGATGGCGACCCCTTTATTCGCTCGCCAATGATCTTTGGATCGGTCGCTGCCCTCCGGCGTTGCAAGATTTGGAGGCTGGGACGCAGAAGCTGTTGCCACTGGTGCGGACATGCATCCAGGTCACCATTCTTCAGGGATCTGGTTTGCATTCGTCCGAGCGCCAGCGTGGCTTGATCGGCAACAGCATTTTCTTGCCACAGGCGTCGCCAAGCCAAGTGCAACGCGTGCTGCCGCCTTCTGCGGAAACGTTGCAAGAGCACTTTTCTTTCGTGCTGGTGGACGCCGAGAAGAAAAACATTGATTGTGCCCCTTTGTTGGAGACGTCGCACGCAAGATATGCGGCAGCCGTGAAGTGCCTGAACGAGCTGTCGCCCTATTACCAAGACGTGGACGTTGCGGTGGAGCGTCTTGGTGATGATGGCTTGGCTCCTGCTTTGCTGGATTGCGTTCTTGAAACGAGTGCCGACAGCGCTCTTGCGCAGAGGTTGCTACAAAGTGGACCAGCGGACGCACAGGGGCAAGATTTGGAGGAGGAACAGCAGGATGGTGCTCCCGTTGCTCATGCGACTGAAGAAGGTGCAAAAAACGAATGAAATTCCAGAGACCATCGTGTTTGTCTTTGTGTTTGTGTCGTTTGTGTTTGTTGTTTTCAAGTGAAGTTTTAGAGCAATTGAGCTTTGGTTTGATTTTCAAGTCAACTTAAGAGGCCTTTTATCCAGGTCGCCTGATATGTTTGTAATTTTACCGCTGCATTGAGTTTTCGCTGGATTCAACTTTTGTGTTTTCACCTTTTGCTGGATTCCAAGAATTTTTTTGTCACATGTTTGTTTAATTAGAAATGCCTTTGTCTGCGAAATGGTTTCTTACGCAGGTCATTTGGTGACCGCCATCGTACTTGGATGCCTTGNGAAATCAAATCGCCCTGCTCTTGGTAATACCAACCCTTCTAGCCTTTTTGGGCTACACCCATCAGCCTTAATAGGCTCTTGGTAATACCAACCCTTCTAAGCATTTTAGGCCCCACCGCTCAGCCTTAAGAGGTTCTTTGTAAACCCATCAGCTTTAAGAAGCTCTTGGTAATCACAACCCTTTCAGGCACCACCCATCAGCCTTATACAAGCTCTTTGTAATGAATTTCTGGTTGGGCTCGACCCATCAGCCATTAAAGGCTTTTTGTTGCAATACCAGCCTTTTTAGGCTCCACCCATCAATATTGAAAGGCTGTTTGTAGTACCGGGTGCCTTCAAAGATCAAAACTGATGTCAATCCAAAGATTGTTTGGACCTTCAGTATGGCTTGCACTCTTGTTATTAGTGGCAGTCTAAACACATTTTGTTGATTTCTGGACTTGCCCATGATGTTTGCCCATGTTTGCATGACAAAAACTTTCAAACTTTTTTCTTAAAAAGTTGTGTCAAACATGAACTGGCCATTTAGCTAACCTTTCAGCTAACCCCTTAGCTAACCCCTTAGCTAAACCCTTAGCTAACCCCTTAGCTAAACCCTTAGCTAACCCCTTAGCTAACCCCTCATCCTAATCATGTTAACTTCTTAGCTTGCTCACAAGCTAATTCTGGACCTAATCAACATAATTATGTTAACATGGTAGCAAAACCCAGAGCATCCAAGTAGGGGCCAACGATGGAGATGACAGGTCCAATGCTTGCGTGATGTTGAGTCATGAGCTGGAGTCGCTACTGGAGCCGCAGTTTCGAGGCAAGTGTGTTGATCGCGTGAATGCTGCTGAGGAGGTTCTCAGACTTCGGCAGCAGAACGATGTGACTGGAGACGGGGAAGCTGTTGAAGGTGCAGAGACTTTGCTTGGGCGAGAAGGTCGGCTGGCTGGAGAAGAAAGTGATGCAACGCATCAAAAAAGCGCAAAGACATGCACTGGATCTTGCCCAAGAACGTCGCGTGCAACAGAGTCAGTATTCTCAGCGTCCACAAAAACTGGTGATTCCTTCTGGACAGGATCCTGTGAGCATGTTTGATCCGGCCACCTGGGGAATGGCGTTTCCAGAGTTATTTCCATTTGGCGATGGTGTGCCATTTTTGGTTCGTGAAACCAAGATGTCCTTCCTGGAAACGATCCAGTATTTGCTCATGCGTGATGAACTGGTGTATGATGTCCCTGGGATGGATGCGTATCAGGCATCCGATCGAGCAAGGTGGTCATCGCATGTTTCTTGGTGTTGCGTTATTGAATTGATGTTGTGTGATCAAGTTTTGCAGAGGGAGGTGGCGTCCTGAAATGTACGTGTTTCGGTGATGGCTACACACCAAGCTACACACTGGTTGTTGTTGTTGTTGTTGTTGTTGTTGTTGTCGTTGTTGTCGTTGTCGATTATAACTTCCGTTTTCTTTGTTGGTGGGGGCAAAACATATGCGGATTGGGATTGAAATAAAACGGACGTACATGAGAAAATAGCAGTTTCAGCTAGCAGATTTTGAATGAAGTGTGATGTGTGATTTTGTAAGGCAGCATTTCTGCCTCTCGCATATGACGTGCAACGACGTTTGCAGCTGTTGCAGAAGAGCAAAGCACATGTGCAACGACGTGGTTTTTCTGAGCACTGCAGGATCATTGCCGGAGTGGAACCGGAGATGTTGTTGAAAGCGATTGCATTGAAAGGTGAGAAAGCGGATTTGCGGGAGGTGATGCGAGATCCTGCGGTGGACCCAAAGTTGAAACAGGCATTAGTGATGTTATGATTACCACGAGTGATATCATTGGTATGGAAGGCCATCGCTCACAAATTCGACATCGTGGTCACGCTGCAGGATGGCACTATGGCAACGCAACTTTGTTTGTGACACCAAATTTGGCTGATACAAGGGCAAGTTTGCTTTTGCAGTTGCATGGAAAACAGTATCAGCTCAGCGGCAAGCTGGACGACGGGATGCCGGAACTGGAGACGGCCAACGAGATGCGCAGGATTCTGGCTTCAGATCCGGTGGCGCAGGCCAAGTTTTTCAACCTCATGATGCAGTTGTTCTTCACGCAGATTTTGGGCATTTCAGAGCCTTTGCAACGTGAGTTTCTTCCCACATTTGGCACGCAGTATCACGAAGATGGGTTTGCTTCGACGACCTTTGGTGGATGTTTCGGTGATGTTGGCTACGTCATGGGGCCAATTGAAACACAAGGTGGGGTATTTCTCTTATTATTGTTTTCGCTGGATTCGATTGTCTTGATTTGAATGTTCGCTGGATTCAACATGTTTTAGTCTTTTTTGCATAGTTTCTTGTTGTTATGTGGCTTTGTTTGTTGCTGTGTAACTACAAGATGTTTTTGAAACACAAGGTGGGATGTTTCTTTTCCTTGTTTTCGCTGGATTCAACTGTCTTGATTTCTAGATTCGCTGGATTCAACATGTTTTAGTCTTTTTGCATAGTTTCCCTTTTGTTATGTGGCTTTGTTTGTCGCAGTGTAACTACAAGATGTTGAAGTGTTCGACAGATTTTTGTGCCCATCAGCGTTTCTCTGCATTTGAAGATTATCTTAACAGGAAACTACGCTTGGCCCAAGTTTCGCTGGATTCAACTGTCTTGATCTCTTTATTCGCTGGATTCAACATGTTTGAGTCTTTTTGCATAGTTTCTTGTTGTTGTAATCCACTCTCGTGGCACTGGGTGCTTTCATGGCCCTGGGTGTTTTGAGCTCTGGGCTTCTCTTCCTCCTTCCCTTCCCTTCCCTTCCCTTCCTGGCTGGTCTTGTGGATGCTAGTTTTGGGCTTTTGAGCCTTTGGTTTGCTTCTTGTCTTGCTTTGTAGCAACCAAGCCTGGGATCCTAAGCCTTTGGCTTGCTTCTTGTCTTGCTTTGTAGCAGCCAACCCTGGGGATTTTAAGCCTTTGGTTTGCTTGTTGGTCCGCTTGGGAAGGTCATGGGTCATGGGTACCCATTGAGTACCTTGGGGTACCCAAAATCGCCCAAAAGTTGAGGCGCCAAGTTGCGTAATTCCTGTTTTGTAAACCGCGCGAATTACGCAACCTCTCCTCCTCTGGCTACCGTGGGTCCATGGGCCCCCATGTTGTGGCTCGGGTGGAATAAGAAAAAAGGAAGGAAAAGGTAGTGTTTTTTTTCCATGGGAATCTCCAATTGCGTTTTTTTGGCAATTAACTACGTTTGTCTAATAGGTTTGTGGGGCCAACAATTTTTGGTGATGCTTAGCTAGAGCGAATTGGAGCGAATCTTCGAATTTTCGATGCCTTGCATTGTGTTTTGTGTTGAGCTGTTGAAAGGCCAGAAGATGTGTATGCAATATAAGTGTATCCAATATACATGTAACATAGCCACTTTTAGCGGAGACAGAAGCTTTGAAGAAGTTTCACTCACCCAGTTGTGAGCGTGACCATCTGTAGCCGTTTTGGTTTTCTTTGTGCTGGCCATCGTGTGGCTTCATCAGAACGAAGGACCAGGCGAGCTTCGAAAGCTGATTTGTTAGTGCACAAACGCCATTTTTTTCTGATTAGAGAAAAACTGACACTTCCACAAGAAATGCAAACATTTTGTAAACACATTTTTTGCTTCAGAAACAAAACCATGGCCGAAGCGTGGCCGCAGGCCTTTGGGATATTTGGTTCGCATTCGGCTTCACTTTTGTGGAGGCTGGGCTGCCATCATGCATTTTGATTTGTTTGAATAGAAGGCACATCAAGTTGTCAACGTTCACACCTACAGAAATGTGTCCGGTGGAAGGCCCTACTTGGATCACTACCTCCATCCTGGTGGACTGTTCGGCGGTGTTTGTGTCTTGAGATGAACATGGGAGAATGACATTTGAACATGTCTCAAGCAGAATCGTTTGTGAGTGATTCAAGATTTTTGTCAGTCTAAAGCATCACAACCGCACCAATTTACCAGACAATGGTTTCTTTTGGGGCACATTGTTCGCTGGGTGAAACTTGCATGCCTGCAGGAGCTGGCATTTGCATTGGGTGGATTCACAATCCGCTCCTGCGGTGCTGGCGAGGTTAAGCTGACAAATTGCAGAAATTTTGGGAAATTGTACTGTGTGAGTCAGATTCAGAGTTAGATTCAGATTGGATCAGATTTGCATCCACATTTTCAGTTTCCTTCCATTTTCCTCTTTGCATTCAGTTTCTGGAGACTCACTTGCATCATGTCTTCGAAGTGTTTTCAAGAACCATGAAACGTCCGGCGTCAAAGCGCCCTGCTGCCAACGGTGTCGTCAAGCGGCCAGCCGTGAAGAGGAGACGATTGGGGCACCAGGGTCAGGGGATTGTCTCTTTTTGCCGGCATGGGCTTTTGATATTGCAAGAAGACAAACTTTTGAGACGTATGTACATGAACCTTATTTGATTTTTTCTTTATTCTTATGTGTAGCTCGAATTAACATGTGTACATTGTTTTTTCCACATTCACAGCAACGTCTACATGTAAATAGAAATGCAAAATTGGAAACATACTATCAACACGTTTCAGTTGATAGATTCTCGATAAACACCTTTGCTATTGTTTTAAATTTTGATTCTTCAGACAGAAGGATGATTTGGATCATATTGGAATTTAAATAGTGAGGTCTTCGCCAAATTTTCGTGGGTTGAAACCTCAAAGTCGAAGCTGTTTCAGATCAAGAAGATCCTTTGATGACATCTCCAATGACAACATGAATGATTCATATGATGACGCGATG
>DF241376.1:12494-158066 GCA_000507305.1 Breviolum minutum Mf 1.05b.01 | reverse complement strand
CCCTAGTTATCAACCTTACCATATTGTACGTCCATCCTTTTGTGCAAGATCTTGATGTTTTATATGTATTTATGGTGAAAAAGCGTCCGCGACGCATACGACCCAAACGTTCCCACCACCCCCCCCCCCCGGAAACCTGCAGGTTTTTGTTGGCGCATCTCCTCTCCCCCTGTTTTTTTTCTAACCGTGCCTCTTGAGGATGGTCTGGCAAAAGACCTCTGAACAGCAGCATGGCTTTGGTGGAGCTCGAGATGTACACGGAAAAACCGAAAGAATCCAATGACTGGACCCTAACTACCCTGTGATTTGGGAGGATTCTGAGGGTTAGCTCCTCGTTTAGTAGGAAAATACATCATCCCTGGTGACCACTCCAGCATCGCTCCCCCAATATCACCGGGTTTTTTTTGGGACTTTGCACCATGAAGCCATCCAATGTGGCGGTCCCCTAAATCAACGTTGTGGATGCTACCCAATATCACCGGGTAGCTAAAAAAATGGATGAGTTTCCAAGTTCGGAGTCTCCTTTTGCAGAAGATTCCCGCATTTTTCAAGGTGCCTGCCGTTTTTTGGGGGGTGGGGTGGCCAAGAGGACCTAAAATAAAACCAGAAAATGAAGAGATTGCCGACTGGCAGACAGTGACATCCCCAAGACAATCTCAAAGGTCCCAATGAATTCAATCAATTTGTGAAGTGATCTTCCAGATTGGTGATGTATTTGTGCTGGCGTCGTAGGACAACTCGGATTCGCTTCAAAATGCTTGGAACACATTAAAAAAATCATCCCCAAATGTCACTCACTTCAACCCTCATGTTTACCATGTCGTTGCATACACTAAGGTTTTTGAACAAAAATATGGATTGAACTGCCTCTTCTCCAGTCTTTTTTCCGAATCATGCAGAAAAAATGGCCTGAAAACAATGCCAGGTTGTTTCAACATGATTGAATCACAAAATAGGAACCTGGCAATACTTGTAAATATATTATAAGCGAAACTGGGGTCTCCTGCTACAGGCTTAACTTCGTCCCAAGTCTTAGTGGTTTTTCTGAGGTACCCTAAGTTTGACCAACATTATTTGCTGATGAAACTCACAAAATGACTAAAGCCCGGCATATGTACCATGCTTTATTTACCATAAAAAACCTCTAAACATGTAGGTTTGGGGTGCCCATGGTACATATATAAGGTTGGACGTCTTGTGGTTTAGCATTTGAAGAATTCCGAATCTCAAAATCTCCCACCGATGTCTATGTCTGATGCAGCCTGGAGGTGCTTCGTTCACAAGGGCCTGCAGTCGGGGAGGGATTCAGGTGACTGAATAAATGGCTGGCCATCTGGATTCCAATCACCGGATTCAATCGACGGATTCCGAAAATCGTCCGAAGGCTTCCGGCAGTTCAACAGAAATTGGAAAGATCCGAAACCCATGGCTCTACGGCTTCTTCCGTTACCCGTTGATCACCCAAATGGAGGTCGCCATTTTTCCCGTGAAAAGGCCACGTATACAACCCCAAAAGGGTCACGAACGGAAGAACCACCCTCGAAGTCCAGAAGGTTGCTGCCCGTTTCACCGATAGGGTTTTTTGTTGGTGCACCAACTCATTCACATCAAAGGGGGAACCTTGAATCAAATGTTTTTCTTTCCTGAGCTTGGAACTTGTTTGGGGATTGAAGATTATTGAAGTTCCAATCCAGCAAGAAAAAGTGCAATTGAAAATGCTGGGATTTTTCAACCAAACAGGGTGAGGTTCCCAAAATGAGCGCTGTTAGGTGGTCTCCCAAAAAATGCGGGGAAGCTATCCCCAACCGACAAACCAAAAACGATCAAAAACTACCTGGAACCCAAATGACCTCTATTTTTGAAGGTCAACCCCCCCAAAACAAGGGCCCTTTCCATTCAAAGCAAGGGGCCCCATTTGGGTTCCAGGTACTGGAACGCCCCCAGCCATTTTTTCGGAACCTTCTTTCAGCTGTATAGGAAGCGGCAAGAAGCGGCCGGGAACCCCTCAATTTGGAGCATTGTTGGGAAAGGTGGCGACATCACGCCCCATCCAACATGAGAGCTCCTTCAAATGTCAGCCTTGAACGCATCTTAAAAGCTGCGGCCATCAGCCCACGCAGATAGGTGCTGCATTTGCAGAGGCGAGATTGTCTGGGTGACTGTTGAAGTAGACATCACCATTGGAATATGAGAAACAGCCAAGTGGATAGCCACTAAAGCTGCCACTGGTCATGAATCTCTCGCCCAAAAAAGCAGCTGCCTCACGGCATCTGTCTGCATCATCAATGGGACTTCCACTTGGGCAAATGTTGGTGTCATAGTCCCCGCGGTCAAAGTTACGGGCCACCGGGTAGCTTTCGGTCTTGCACACGACCCACATGTCATGGTCCACAGTGCCCCCCTCAAAGTAATTGAAAAAGAGAGCATTGAGGTTGGAGTTATAAAGGCACCCGAAATGAGCATCATGAGTTTGTATCCAATTTGAAAAGTGGGCGTTGGTAGCAACTCGAACTTCAGTGCTGGCACACTCCGTGTAAGTTGAGACAACATGACCTTCTGCACAGTCAATGGCACCTGGAGTGCCAATGTGGTAGCTCACCAGATGTGCCATAGACACTGTGGTAGTAGTGGTCGTGGGCTCAACCGACTTGCACACCAGGTAGGCATCAGCTCTTGCTCGAGATCCAGCAACGTCACTGTTGTAGTACACGACATCACGGTACTTGATACAGTAGGCCGGCCAAGCATAGTATGCACCTGAAGAACCAAAGGCAAGGCCAAGCACTGCAGCTGCCTCCTGACACTCCGAGACCACCTCAATCCTCTCGCGATCATAGTTACAGGATTGGGTGTTGTCATGTCCCAAATGGAAGCCTTGAGTCTGAACTTTTTGATCTCGTGCCACTTGAGTCACTTGATGTTGGATCAATGACTCACTCTGAACGGGGCAAGACTCCCCAACACACGATGCTTCACCGACCAAGACGGAGGACGCAATGCTGAGAATCTTCAGAAGCATGGTTGCTTCACGCGGTTTGGAGCGTCTTAAAAGTGATTGAAAACAGCTTTCAGCTTCGAGGCTAAACGGCCCCAAAAGTGGACGAATGCCCAAAGCCCACGCGTTAGTTTGTTCACAGATGCAAAAGATGTGTGCGTGCATTGTCTGGGAAGTCGATGTAGTTAAAATGATCAGCGATATAATTGGCTCACATCCATCGATGTAAAGTTCAAAAAACAACCTCAAATCTACTTCGTCCCAAACCTTCGGTTTTTTTGTACCCTCTCTGGTTTGGCGAACATGGCGAAATTCGTGGACCTTTTGAAAAATGTGCTTCCTATGGAAAAAATGGGAGGTTTTCCAGCCAGCCATGTTACTTTACGGCGGAACCCTCCCCAACAAAATACCCCCAGCCTCGATCTGTTCAAAGCCTGCCGAATGGCGGAATGCCAAAAAGGCTGATTTGAAAGGGCGCAGCAGAGTTATTTCACCCGTAGTAATGATAAACAAAGGCTTAAGTGGGATTTCCAAGATGTTTCAAGTATATATTATATATCTATAGATATTATCTAATTATATATACACTAGTTGGTGGTTGAACCATCCCGTTTTAAAAATATGCTCATCAACTTGGATCATTTCCCCATTTGTAGGGGGTGAAAATACAAAATATTTGAGTTGCCACCACCTAGCAGCTAGCAGCCTACGTATCACTGCATGTCACTTTCCCGCCTTCCGATCTGTTGAGATCTGTATCCATCTGCAGGTATGTGGGCCCCTCAAATCCGCTGGGTTCGGTCCACTGCAAGTGTTGTTTTGTTTGGGGAGGGATCTGTGAAGCGTTTGGAAAAATTCAAGAATTTGTATGTGAAATACTGCTGTTTTTGTTGAGGTGTAACATGTTGAAAGATGTTGAAGGTGCGAATGAATGGGCAAGTTGCCAAAGAAATTGTTAAGTTCTGATTTTTTTTTCAGATGTGTGTCTCCATTGAGCTATAGACTTACCAATCATTTTAGTCTTCCTTGGTGGTCAGCGTTTCTCGATAACTTACCTGACCTTCTATTTTTTCCCTGGGACCTTTGACAAACTCCATCAATGAATTAGTTATATGAACAACTGGCAACATGGCGGATGTTCAAAAGATGTGAAACATTGTGAAACTCAAAAAACATCCACCCGAAACATGGCGGTGTTTAAGAACACGAAGATGAAGCCATCGTTTGGACAGGGGGAAATTGGGGAATCTTCTGTTGTTGAGGCATGCCTCAAACCTTTGCCAAAAAATATAGGGACAAGAGGCATCTGTGAAATAACACCCTTCCAGCCGTTCATGTTGGTATGAATATCGCTCCCTGATCTTACACTTCCCTATAAACTTGGAACCAGGGGTCTAATCGTCTAAATTGATTGGCAATTGGGAGCCAAGGGTTCCAAATATATAAGGGAACTGGAAGACCAGTGCCTGATGAATTGACTGGAGTGCTTTTACCATCTGAACTCCATCACAAAAAGACTTCATATGGGGGTTTCCTAAAATGGTGCTGCCCAACAACCATGGGTGTTCCTACTAAAAATGATCATTTTGGGGTGTTTTGGGGGTACCACCATTTAAGGAAACACCCATATACATCTTCATAAGAAAAGTATATCCGTAGACATATTACATACCAGCTTAGCCAGCCAATTTTGAAAGGATGCTTATCAAAAAATAACGATGGATTCGCTCAACAAAAACACCATAAAGGCAGGTATAGCTGATATTTCGATGTCTTGTTTTGGTCCTGACATATCCCCCAGT
This sequence comes from Breviolum minutum Mf 1.05b.01, assembly GCA_000507305.1. NCBI lineage: Eukaryota > Dinophyceae > Suessiales > Symbiodiniaceae > Breviolum > Breviolum minutum. Next base: position 153,269 of record DF241376.1, on the reverse strand, counting down.
AGTCTCCCTTGAAGACCGAGGTGCAATTCCCAGCAGAATGCTCAACGCCGTTAGAGACGTCCAGCTGTGCATCACGAAACGACGATTCGCGTTGCGCGAAATTCAGCGGTGAAACGGAAGATTCGTCGGGCAAAAGCAGAAGTTCTGCGATCACAATCTATACCTTAAAGCAATCAAAAAGGTCGGTTTTGGGGGATGATACTACCCATTTACAATCATTTATACAGGGCACTTTATATAAAGGAATTGTGTGTTCTGTTTTGAAAAAAAGATGTTGGCATCTTGATCTGGTGTTTTCCTGGCAGGGTTTTTCTTCATCCTTTCCTGGAAGCTTACCCAAGCCACAAGTCATTTCACCATTCTCTTAGGGTTTAAGGACGGCACCCCTTGGATGGTTTCAGGGTAGGTCCGGTGTTTGTTGAACAAACTCTGTCAAAGAACCATAGTTTGATCTTTAACATAATCTGCAAATTGACTGGTTCCCAGTCAAAATGGGCCACGACGCCAAGTGACTCTAATCACGTTTTGAACACTTGTGGCTTTGGCGATGTAAGACAAGCGCATCGTGTCAAACTTCCCCATTCAACGGCTTTCCAAGGTTGAAAATCTTCTCAAAAAAAACAACGGCAAGAATGATAGCTTGAAACGATTTTTATGGGCCCAAGCTTTTTGGAATGTTCATCAAATCAATCATCAAATATCCATGGGCAAAAAAAAGGTCAAGGCTGGGTCAAAGGGCACCTGTGGATGACTTCGGAAGTCCTGAGCTGCAAAGTTTGGTGTTTGGTCGCAAGATTCATAGCTTAAATTTAGAATATGATACAATGTCAACCGAAATCACGAGCCCCCCCAAATCTAACCCTATGATTTTTATCTTTAATTTCGTTCGAATATGTGTATATATATATATATATATTCATGTTTTAATAGAAAACAAATGGATTTCAAGATTTCTCAAAGTTCTATCAAAATGTCATGGAGAGCGCTTTCTTGGGATCACCAGTGGTTCTTTGGGCTCAGCAAATTTTCCCTACAAGTCATACTGTTCCGTCAACTTGGTCATCATGGTTCGGCAGCTTCCCCATAACATTTGGGAGTGCCAAGTGAATGCACTCACTAAAAACTGACGCTGGAAACATCTGCCTTTTTACTGCTTATATAGCCGGATATTTCTGATCAATCAACGACCATCGAATTTTGGAGTTTCCCCTGTAGCCACGACGCTTCAAGATTCAAACTTCTTTGCCTTGCCTAAACAGACATCTTCAACATCTCATCGTTTCTATCCCCAGTCGAGCCTGAGGCTGCATCTGCCTTCAAAAACGACTGTGTTCCACGCTGTGTCTCCGCATAATCTGTATGTTTTTGTATCAAGTCTAAAAAATCCAAATCAAATCCTATTGCCAAATTGCACATGCAACTGCAACCATCAAGATTTTCAAAGATCCGAGACGTTAAAGCCAAAAAAAAAAATTCAACAAAGAAATCCTTCACTATGTGCCTTGGCGATCTTCGACTTGCTGCGGCTGGTGGTTGTTCCAATACCTTGACAACTTCAAAAAGGTGAGGACTGACAACGGGAGGTAATGGGGACAACCATGAGAATGGAACCATGCAGTTATATGTATATAAATATACATATATATACCTAGAACCGGACCTAAACGGCCTCTATCTTTAAAGGGCAACCCCCCCAAAACAAGTCCAACCTTCCAATCAAAACAATGGTCATTTGGGTTATGTATATAGATCAAGGTTTCTTCCAAATAGCCGTACAACTGACCATACTTGAGTTCAATAAAAACATATCCAAATCCACTACAGATAATTCAATCAAATTTAGGTCGTCTTCATAATCTATCATTTGAAGTCGAGTATGAAGTTCTTGCTGACTTTTTCAAAGTAAAAGGTACTCTTCCAAGTACCCCCAAACAACTTCCAGCATTCGACAGAAGGTGAGCTCTGAAAACTCTGAAATGCCCATTTTTCCAACTGTATTTACTTCCCCCCCAGTGGAAAAAAAGGGTACTAATCAACTCGCTGGATAGAAAAAATACTGGCTGGAAATGTGTTAAAGTTATGCAATTTTGTATTTCTATACATGATAACTTGATGTGTCATGTAAGGGCGCACATGCAAAGTGCGTGTACACGTGTCTGTGGAATGCACATGTTTGTTTGCAAGAATAACAATGCGCCAACAAAAAAAGATACATATATTATACATAGATATATGAACACCTTTGCCTTGCCAAAACAGATCAATCAAAAACCCTAGCATCTTCGACATCTCATCGTCTCTATCCCCAGTCGAGCCTTTGGCTGCATCTGCCTCCAAAAACGACTGTGTTCCAAGCTGTGTCTCCACATAATCTATATCTATGTGCTTTTGTATCAAGTCTAAAAAATCCAAATCAAATCCTATTGCCAAATTGCACATGCAACTGCAACCATCAAGATTTTCAAAGATCCGAGACGTTAAAGCCAAAAAAAAAATACAAAGAAATCCTTCACTATGTGCCTTGGCGATCTTCGACTTGCTGCGGCTGGTGGTTGTTCCAATACCTTGACAACTTCAAAAAGGTGAGGACTGACAACGGGAGGTAATGGGGACAACCATGAGAATGGAACCATGCAGTTATATGTATATAAATATACATATATATACCTAGAACCGGACCTAAACGGCCTCTATCTTTAAAGGGCAACCCCCCCAAAACAAGTCCAACCTTCCAATCAAAACAATGGTCATTTGGGTTATGTATATAGATCAAGGTTTCTTCCAAATAGCCGTACAACTGACCATACTTGAGTTCAATAAAAACATATCCAAATCCACTACAGATAATTCAATCAAATTTAGGTCGTCTTCATAATCTATCATTTGAAGTCGAGTATGAAGTTCTTGCTGACTTTTTCAAAGTAAAAGGTACTCTTCCAAGTACCCCCAAACAACTTCCAGCATTCGACAGAAGGTGAGCTCTGAAAACTCTGAAATGCCCATTTTTCCAACTGTATTTACTTCCCCCCCAGTGGAAAAAAAGGGTACTAATCAACTCGCTGGGTAGGAAAAATACTGGCTGGAAATATGTTAAAGTTATGCAATTATGTATTTCTATACATGATAACTTGATGTGTCATGTAAGGGCGCACATGCAAAGTGCGTGTACACGTGTCTGTGGAATGCACATGTTTGTTTGCAAGAATAACAGTGCGCCAACAAAAAAAGATACATATATTATACATAGATTAACACCTTTGCCTTGCCAAAACAGATCAATCAAAAACCTTAGCATCTTCGACATCTCATCGTTTCTATCTCCAGTCGAGCCTGTGGCTGCATCTGCCTCCAAAAACGACTGTGTTCCAAGCTGTGTCTCCACATAATCTAATATGCTTTTGTATCAAGTCTACAAAATCCAAATCAAATCCTATTGCCAAATTGCAACTGCAACCATCAAAAATCTTCAAAGATCCGAGATGTTCAAGCCCAAAAAAAGATGTACAACAAAGAAATCCTTCACTATGTGCCTTGGCGATCTTCGACTGGCTGTGACTGGTGGTTGTTCCAATACCTTGATACCAAAAAAGGTCGAGCGATGACGGGGTGTTACTTGGTGATGGTAAGTCCCCCTAAGGATCAGCTTGTGGGACCCTTTCCACATGGTTGTAAATGGGGGCTACAATACTAACCACTTACTAACTGGGATGATCCTTCAAGTAGTGAAAGATCATGAAACAACTACACCGGGACTGACCTATTCCACCTGTCGAAGACCTTGGGCCTATGATAAACTAAGACATTTGAAGTTATGACATTTACATTGACCCCGGAGTACATTTATAAAAATTAACGAACCTAAACTACCCTGTGATTTTGAGGATCTTTAGCTCCTCATTTGATAGGAAAATACCTCATTTTTGGCTCCTTACCTCCCCCAATATCAGGGTAGTAAAAGTTGGATAATTACTTGAAAGAAGTTGTCCTTTCCAATTTTCCAAGCTCAAGTTTCATGCATGGCTGGTCAACCTACAAACCCCCCAAACACAACCCCCCCCCCTCAGAAATAAGGGATCACTGTAATAGCCGCAGCCGGCCTTATTGCTGGGAAACCAATGGTAAGTACGCCCTGAATCAGGCCTTGTTTGCGGTAGCCTTAATCTTCCATTCTTCACTCCGGGATACCCCGCCTCAGGAGATTGTCCCCAAGCATTGTCAGCATAGTCACTTGGCCCCTGCGCAAGGCGAAAACCGGGTTAATTTTGATGAGGATGTACTGAGAGGGAAAATTGAAATATCGAACCTGCAAAAAAACAAAGCCTTTGAAAAAGCAAACAATTTCAAAGCATTACTGGCAAAGCTTCATTTCTTAAGAGGTTTCGATGCTCGAAATCATCAAATCTGTTGTTATGCAGGCACCTTTCTTTCAAGACCAAGATTAAGAACATCCTAGACTCTCCTGAAACAATCAGTTGATCCAGTAGAAGACCAATGGAAGAGCACAATCAGCAGCACTATACATCTTCAAAAAGCGGAAAATTCCACCATTTTTTGTCTTTTTCTGCTTCTTAAAGGGAAGTTTGAGAGATGAAAACCATTCCATGAAATATCAGATTTGGACTGCAAAAAAAAAATCTGGAAAACCCACATTTTTATCTCCCAACAAATGCCATTGGGCCGGGACCCCCCCCACATCCGTCATGGTGATACAATTTCCCTCCGCAACCCGCTCACCACGGCCGCGTTTTTTTTTTCCCAAATCTGCCGCTTCTGCGCCGCTTCTGGAACGCTGGGAGGTTTGTTTGCCTGAAGGCCGGCAGGGTTGCTTGTCGGGTTTTTCTCCAACGATTTTTTTCGTTGCAGAATAGGCCGTTTCTGTTCTGAAGGAGAGGGATGAAGGTAGGTTGTTCTGTTGTTCTCTTCTTTTGCTAAGTTTCTGCTGTTTGATGCTTGAAATTTTAATTATATAGAATTATTCTAGCTTTAGTATATCATGTGGTTCATCATGTATTGCTTCTAGTTTCACATAAATCAATGTGAATTAAAAGTGTTATTATTGGAGTGTGTTTGCGGTAATCGGATGCGTGGGGGGGTGAACCTAAATCATCTACAACTAAAATCCTCCATGGTTTGAATATCCCAACCGCACCCATCTTTCCCACCCATAAACCTTCGGAATCCACGCTTTTCGAGCCATTGGGCTCGGAGAGGGCAACCTAGGACGTTTGGGTTGGTGAAGGTTCCTTGAGAAAACATCATGGGTGATGTCGTCCTATAGAATCCCCAAGAAACAAATGGGTAAGCATGTAGTTGTTCCCCATAATCGAACAAGAAACAATTTTTTGTTCAGCAAATTTGGATGCAGCAAAGATGAATCAAAGATGACAAAAATGTGTCAAGCCGAATGGGAACGGTTTCTTAAGCAAAAGCAGCGTGGGTTGGGGGGGATTGATATGCAGCACCGTATTTCTTCATTTCATGTCGTCGTACCAAGCACACAAACAAAAAAACAAGGAAAGCTATTCCAAGTATCCATCTCACAAAAGCATGGCAACAAAAAAACTTTCCGCCAAACACCAATTTCGTCGCATCTGTGGGGAGTATATCGTTGGGGAAACACCAAAAAAAAGAACATCGCCGATGAAACAAAAACCCTTTCTGCACTTGAATCATCTGGTTTTTCCAGGTAGCAAATTCGACTCAAGCTTTCAATTATCAAATTGATATCTAAAATCTAAATGATCTAACCCCTGATGATCTTGTTCAACCACTGTAGGTGGAAAAAATAAAATCAAAGTCTAAACGTGTTTTTTTAATTCGGAATCCGTGTCTTACGTTCCTTCTTCCTCATTAAAATCACTGCCCCACATTATGGTGACCCACGTGTTTGGAAGTGCTTTTTTGGTTGCGTAAGGGTCGTCTCGTTCCAGGTTTTTGCAAAACAAATCACGAAGGCCAGAGTGGTGAAGGGAAACTCTGAGTTCCCCCCACTGCCCTTGTCATCAGATTGCGCAAGGTGCCTTGGGGATCTAACTCCTGCGGAGTAGCTTAAGAAGATACCAATCTTCCAAACCCCGCAGATTTGTCTATAAGCAGTTGATAAGTCAGTTTTCGGTTGGAAATTCATTTTATATGTTTTGTGTCATATATGTTTTACACATCCCAAATCTTGGGTGACATTGAACGAAAGAGGATTCATATTCAAAGTCATCAATGTTGGGCCCAATCAGCTACAGCCAGAACAAAGCGTCATGAAAAAAAACATCTGGAAATTGGAAAGACAGAAGGGACCCTCGAAGTCAAGTCAGGTTTCCAAATTCAAAAAAAGATCGGAAAATCCGAGAAGACAATGGAAAATCACCGTTTTCAATAGGAGATATGTCTTCAAGCAGTTGGTTTTCCATTGTCATGTTAGTTTTCCTGGGTGTAGCATTGAATTCTTTGTTCAATGGTAAAAGGTTAACAATATTCTCTTAAAACGAGGCACTACAGAACAATCCCAGAATTGAGACTTGGTCACATTCTGTGTATTTCGGGACGTCTATACATGGAGATGTCGGAAAGATTTGCCTTCCATCAATTCACGACCTGCCAAGGTCTACAAACAAAGCCGTTAATCACTCGCCCCCCATTGTACCCGTTTTTTTTCCGAAAAAAAAAAAAACTGCGAAAGAAGACACGTGTTTTTGGGGCAGTGTGTTTTTACCGGATGGTTTTGTTGTTGGGTTTTTTTCCTCAAAAAAAACTCCAAAACCGGGTCCTGTTGCACCATCTCAGTCAAAACCTCCAAGGCGTTGGACCATTGTTGTGCTTCGGCCAAAGTGGCAACAATGGAACCATAACATGGCACCTCCGCACCCGCCTGCAGGCAGAATGGCCCACCAAAAAAAATGGGTTTTTTGGAAAGGTTTGTTTGCAAGTTGATTCAAAGACACCCAACAAAAAAAAGGTGCGAAAAAACTTCGGGTTTTTGTGTGGTGTTGCTTATTTTTGTTCGTAGAGGTGCTTGTGGGGGTATGTTTTTGAGGGAGATTTTGGCGTCTCAGGTTGATGCTCACTTCCAAAATGTCATGTCTTCCAGTGTGTCGTCAAAAAATAAAGACACCCAAAAAAATCGGCCCAACAAAAAAAAACTTTGGAAAATGAGTGGTTTCTTTTTGCAAGCCGACAAGAAACATGCAACAAATAAAAAAACGCTCAAAAACCTGCAAATAATCAACTATAAAACTTCTTCCCCAAGAACCATCATCCACCCCATCGTACCCCCCCAAAAAAAAAACGCTAAATACATAAGCCTTCCATCCCTACCATCATCACCGGTCATCATCACGTTATCCCTCGCCTTCACACGGTGCCAGAAGCTGAGGGCCCGCTGCCACAAGGAGCAACGACGAAGAGATGTGATGATGGCAGTGAAGTGGCTGGAGTCTGCAGCCTCAAGCAACGGCGGGAAGACCCGTTGGGGACACACTCGACGGGCCGGGACGCACCAAAAAAAACCAGGGTATAAAAAAAAAACAACCTGGGCAAGGTTGACCGTCATCAAAAAGATTGTGGATATAAACAATATTTGAAAAAAAAGAACAGGTTCCTGTGTTTTTTCGAATAAAACTTCAGCCAAAAAAAAAATGCTGAACGATTTTGCTTTGATGTTCCAAAACAAAGCAGTTTTTCACACCCTGAAGGCAAAGGTTCCTTCTGATGGTGGGTTTGGTTGTTCGCTTATCTCAGGTTTTTTTTGGTGACCAACAAATTATGTGATTGTTTGGTCTTCAACGATTTCCACTCAATAAAAGACATCACTTTCCGACAAATAAACGTCCAAAGGACGAGTCAACGTCCCTTGCAATGATGCCCAAAAAGATATGCCCGGATTAGGACCAATCCACTGTTTTCTTTTAATTCTGGTGCAAGATCTGCTTTATTTCTAAGAGGCGAAAATAATCAAATCATGAAGTCCTATCAAAAAAAAACATAGCATCCATGTATGGTATATTTACTTACATTTTACTATAAAAATCAACCAAATGTAGGTAAATGTACCAGACATGATGACATGGATTGATGATTTTTATGGGATTGGTAAATATGAAAAGTCTTCATATGTCCCACAAACTACGTCAAACCACAGCGGGGTCTCCCCAAAGGGAGCTTTTTTTGTTCATCAAATTTCACCTACCACAAGCTACTAACAGCAGGCTGGCTGGAGTTAATGATGTTGAAAGCAAGCAGAAGAGGTGTTGTACATCATGAACTGTTGATAGGGATCCCAAAACATATCTGACACTGTTGTCTTTGAATATAGTGTCCTGAATGGGTGGGATAATATCCGATCAACACCTACAAATCAACGTTTACAAAAGCCGTGTGTGATCCGGGGATCAAATATAGTTATAAGACCGTACACCAGTGAAGTTTTACATAGACCAATAAAAAATAAAAAATGGTTGTTGGAAGACTGTTTTCCGTTTGGGACCCCGGTTCCTTTGAAAAGGGGCCCTGTTTTTCCCTGCTGTGCCCATCTTCCAGCCATTGAACCCCAAAACATTCTGAAGCCACCCAGCAGCGAAAAACCATGAAACCCCACAAGGGGTACCCTACACGTTTCGAATAACAAACAATTTGTGGTCAATTCTATCTCGTCAACAGACCCATCCAGCTGGTCAGATCAAAGAGCTTCCCTCCAAATATTTTAGGTGGTGCATCACTGCATCACAAGCAGCTCGGCGCTTTTCTGAGCATCTCTTGACTGCCTTTCTTTAATACTACCATCCGGACCATCCGCCGTTTTCATTCCTCTTCCGCCAAACTTGGAAAGTTTGGACAGCAAAATACACTAGCATCAAGACTACAAACAAATTCAACAGTGGTGTTAACGAGGTGTCGGTCTCATATTTGCTTTCGATGAGGAACTTCGCCTGTTCACTTGTCGTCTTGAAGGAATTGATCTGCGTCTCGAAGGAATTGATCTGCGCGGAAATCTCTACCAGTTGTTTGTTGATTGTCACCAGCTCCTCCTTGATCGTGTTTGCAGAAAATATGAGAGAAGCAGCCAACACATAATTTGCAATGACCAGATTGGATACTTGGGGGCTTTCTGGCGTTGGGAGTCTGGCCTTGGGCTCCTGCCCCAAGAACGGCGCGCCCCAGTGGATACTGAGGAAAATCACCAATCCAACAACTGCCAAAAGTCGAGCCATTGCGAATTTTGAGGAAAGAATCCAACTCCTGTTGAATAAAGGAACTGTGTGCTGATTGTGCTGATTTGTCAATTCGTGGCTTTGTTTTGTCCTATTTGATCTTTGTGTGTTTCTTTTTCTTTGTTCTATAGATATACATTAGGAAAACCCTTTGGGCCTGTGTCTGTCGTCTCAAGCCGAATCATGGAAAACGCAAAAAACGTAAAAAAACAATGGTTTTCGGAATTTCCCGAAAGTTGACAAATCACAGAAAACGTCAAAAAACATCGTTTTCACCAAAAACCTGAAATTCAGAAAAATCCTGAAAACAAAGAAAAACATCGTTTTTCACGAAATCCTGAATTTTTGAAAAATCACAAAAAAGTGACTCATGTTGAAGGACCTTTGACGGGACACTTGATACCAACCCACCACAACCACCTCCATCCGCAGCTGCAAACCTTTTGCGTTGCAGTGTCATGTCTTCATCCATCACTTTCCCGTGGTGAAATCATGAATTTTCATTTGCTTGCCACCTTGTCTCGGTGATGCAGCAGCTGGTCTTTTCAAAGACTTTGACTTCGGCTTTGGGGGTGGTCTGTACAAAGTATCCATTTCAGAGGAAGATCCATGCACCCTAGCACCTACCCATCGTGCGGGAACTTCAAACCGCTTGTCTGAAGCAGACTTCAATCGAGGGGATCTCGGTCGCGACCTCGTTCCAGTCGCATTCGTGGTCGTGGTTTTCATCCTGCAACCTGGCACTGCCACTGCCACATGAGCAACCAATCGTCGAGAAAGGAAAACTGAACACCAATGTCAAAACCAAAACCAAAAATGTGTCCTGTCAATCTGACAAGTAAGTTACTGACTTACCTCATCTCACATACTACTACTTGCTACTTCATACTACTTGTCTGTAAACGTGGACAAGCAACTGGCTAAAAGACACGCAATGAAAGATCCAACGACTGGCACGCTGATGGTGTTTCCGGAAATCTTGTTGAGTTCAATGTCCTTAGTCTTGGCCGGCTGCAATGACGACTGGAATGGCAGGAAATTCAAGAACACAGTAAATTGGGACGGGACAACTCCGTAAATGATCATGTCACTAATGTAATGCAAAAACAGGCCGTGGGGCCATGCATGTGACCGGATCAGTGTACAGTGAAATAAAAATAAACAACAGTCAACAGTCCAACAGTCCAACAACAGTTCAACAGTACCAGTACAGTCAGTTGTAACAGTGACAGCAACAAACAAACAGTTCAGTTAAGTCAGTTCATTTCTACAGTGTCACATGTCATGTCACTGTCAAAGGACACGATGTCGGCTAGGGGTATGGGATGGCATGTGCATGCGGCATGGGCCATGGGTTGGATTGACGAAGGCCTATGGAATACGAATGTCAATACCACTAATTCCAACCCCAACCAATTTTTTTTTGCATACCTGGCCTCCGGTTCAATGTCGAGTGCATTCAAGTGCTACTCAGCTACACACATGAGTTCTGTGACTGTTCACTGTTTACAGTCCCGGTTTCCGGGAAGGCTTTGGGAGACACTTCACAAAACATTGCATAGCAATTGCCTGCTTCACACTATGTGGCGAAGGAGTCGTGTTTCACACTACTGGAAGGCTTCGCAACACATGGTTTGGACGTCGCATGCTTCACACTACGGGAAGGCTTCGCAATACATTGGTTCACAGGCTTCGGCTTCGGTTTCAACTTCCGACTACGGGAAGGCTTCGCAATACTGATACATGGGTTCCCAGGCACAGGCTTTCGTTTCACAGGCACAGGCTTTGGCTTCAGAGGGATCGGTTTCTTCAGAATCAAAGGCTTGTTCGGCTTCACAGTACTGCTACTGCTACTGCTGCTGCTAGACATCCTATGGGCAGCACTTTTGGGTCTCGCTTCCCTCAGTGCAAGCTCACCAAGCGCAATATCAAGCAATGATGCACATGGTTTTACTCTTTCGCCCGGCTGCGGCTCCTCATCAACCACAACCCATTCAAACTCCTCATGAATATCATTGGAAGTCATGGCCATGGCTGCTTAGGTACGTCCGAGCCTGCAGATATCTGTTACAGTTTGAACAGAAACTGCTGACAAAACATTCACAAAGATGCCACAAAGCCTGTTTGTTTTTTGTTCATGTCATTTCCTACAGTTTCTAAAGTCGCATGTCATCACTGTAAAGGCCATCATGTCGGCTAGGGTTACTGTGAAGTGTCGGTGTCGGCCACGAGTCATGGTCTCTAGTCTCCAAGCAGTCACAGTCAGTCAGTCTTTTTTGCCAAGTTTCTGGGACATGAAACGTGTCAGTCTCACCGTCACCTTGCTCTACCACATTGCTCCTCTTGATCTCTTTGGGGAAACCGTGTCCTCTCAAAAGCTCAAGTCCAAGCACCACTCCGTAGAGCATGGCATGTCACGAATAATAATGGCGGCATCGGCGTCGGTATCGGTACGGTATACGTCACTCCAAAAACAACAGAATCGCAGATGCCCCAGTCACCAATAAACAATCTGAATCTGAGACTGCTTCTGATTTTGTTTGTTAAACTTTTGTTGGAGTGAGACTCAGACTGTGACTAGTGATTTCCACAGAATGAAGTTGTGTTTGTGTAAGGGCCTCGGCGTCGGAGTGTTGGATGTTGATGTTGGCTCGGATCGGAAAAGGATATCAAAAGCTAATCAACAATCAACCGACCCACATCATCTGTGCTTGTGGCATGACATGGCAACTACAACAAAACGACGTGACTAGACTCTTAGACTAAACGATCGTTTACCGTTTACCGTATAACGTTTAACTGTAACTCATCTTTATAAGTTTAGCGGCGCTGCCTTTTCGTATGCCACAACCTGTGGCTTCTGAGTAGACACGGTAGCCGCTCAGCATGATCGTCCGATTTCCAGCAGCTGAAACTAATATTGTTGGTAAGGTCCCAAATAAACCCATACTGCATATCAGCTGCAGATGCTCCTCCACCGTGTAGATGATCCATCCTGAGCAACAGGGACGAATCTGGTTGCAGATGAGACGAGATGGTACCTTTGAGCTGCATCGAATCATTCATTCACTGATACACTGATAACTGATAACTGATAAATACTCTTCAAACTTCGTACTATGAGTTTTCAATCATAATCTAATCTACAGTGAATCTACCGGTGTTTCTTTGACAATACCAAGACTCCCCCACAAATGCATATAAAGAATGTCTTGCTCCCGAGCAGGAAGTGTCTTGCTCCAGGTGCTTGCGAAGCGATCAAACAATTCGGCGCCTGATGGTACCTGAAGGGAAGGACATCAATGAATCACCGATAATCAATCAATCATCGAGCATACTGCGAGCAAATTATTTGTGAAATTCACATGTCACATGTCAGACTCTAACGGCTCTAACGTCTGTCAACTGTGTCAAAGTAAAGTATTGTCAAACTGTCAAACTATCAATTCAAATTGAAATTGAAATGTCCAGCAAACGACTCGACCGACTCTAAGATTAAAATCGCCCGCCGACACCAACAATGACTAGCACTAGCAGTGACTAGCACGCATAAAAGCAGCCTGAACGCCAAGCCGTTCATACAACTGTTGTCTGGCTTCCTGATGCTTCTTCCAGCATAAAGGCCAGCGAGTGCCAGTGCGTAGCGAGGCTTTGATCTCATCATTCGGGAGCTGACGTGATTGCAGTTTTTCCAGTGCTTCTTGAACTTGAGGGGCGTCATCATCCATCATGAGACTTGAAAAGAGGATCTTTTCAGCAGAACACTGGTTTGAAATTTCAGCAGAACACTGGTTTGAAATTTCCTGAGGATTCCAGGATGGCTTCTGACTTCTTCTGCAAGTGTTACTGTTTACTTCACAAGTGCAGCCACTTGCAAACAAGCTCAAATACCCAAAAGCTACACGGTTTACATAAACTGACTGACTGTCAGACAGACACTATATTATTATATAATAATAATATAAATATCATATATCATATATCATTATTTATTAATAAATATATTATCGATCCTGTGGCGACATGTTCCAACTTTATGTCACCCAGCTGGGAATCAAGCCAACCTATAGATGATATAACTGAACTAACGGGAGATTGTTATCGTTGGCCGGTGGACGATGCACCGTGCCTGCCGTTCAAAACGAAAAATGGCTCGTTCAGGAAAAAAAAAGATGCTCAAAGCGGCTTTTTTCGAAGCAAAGAATGCGTACCGTACCGTAGCATCAAAGATGTGTACAGTCCAGTGTACAGTGTACATGCGCAAGGAACGTTATCAGTTATCATCATTGTCATCCCATCCCCTCCCCACCCCACCCCACGTAGCATGATGTGTACATGTTCAAGGAACGTTACCCACCCCACCCCATTGGGGTCACTGGTGCATGACAAGTTATCAGTCAGTCAGTCAGTTGATGATATCAGTTACAGTTACAGCTTCAGTTTTAGTTCTATCATCTATCATTTCATCAGTCCACAGTTCACACACACACACACAGTCACGCGACGCAGCATGTAACAGCGCCAAAATCAGTCAGTCAAAAACAAAGTCACATCAACATCATAGTTCGGGGTCCAGAGTCAAGGTCAAGTCGGACAGTGGGGGTCGAGTCAGTCGTCATGCAGTCATGCACTCATGCATACAATACAAGGCACCTCCATCCATTCAGCCCATTGCTCTGGGCCATCCAAGATCTCGCATTGTTCAGGGTCGGCAGCAAGAATGTATAGCCGTGTCCTGGATTGCGGGATTCCAAAACTGGCTGAATTAGCGAAAAACGCCGCCGCGCTGTACCCCAGTGCTCTGAGCTCACGAGTGACTATCTCTGCTGTAGCCCGCTTCGCAATGTTCTCGATCAACAAGAGGGGCTTAGTAGTACCGGCGGTAGCAGTAGCAGTAGCAGCAGTTGAGTACTCATCAAGTCAAGTCGTTGAGTACTCATCAAGTCAAGTCAAGTCAAGTGAAGTGAAGTGCTTTACTGAGGAGTAGGCTGGACGCTTGGATTTCACGTATTCCAATGACTTCGCCAGCGTTTTGCTACTGTTCCCTGACCTTAGTTGTAGTTGTTAAGTTGGTTAGTTGTTGTTAAACTGTACTGTCTGTACGACAAACAGTGACAACTGACAACGACAAAAAGACGTCATTTCTGCCGAGAAGCTCATGACTAATATTTGAAACATCCAACTCTTTCTTGGAGACATTCATGTTAGACAAATCCTCACAAAAGCTGTTCGGAGACTTCTGCTACTTCTGTTGTTATGTAACTCAGACTCTATGTTCCTGATTCCTGTCATGTGTAACTTCAGTAACAGTAACAATAATGAAAAAAACACTCACGACTCACGCCCTATCGGACCTATCACTTGCTTTTCCGAAATGATGGGTGGCTGTCAGTCCTGGCATTCAAATCCGCCAGTATACAAATCCACAAACGGAATGCTGACAGACTTTCCCGTCTGCCAGTCCTTTCCTGTCTTCAGCGTTCGGGCCTGAAACATTCATTGCATTGCATGATATCATGAGTAACCAAGTGCTTGAAAGTTGCAAAGTCTTATCAACCTTGCTTCTTCTACTACTGTTACTGCCACTCCTGATTTCTCATTTCCTCTACTTTGGATTCTGACGGCTCTGACTCTGACTCGAATGTCTCATCAGCAATGTGACGGTGTGACTCTGTGACGATGTGGCAGTGGCACATCCAGCAGTACAGTACGATTCTGTACGATGTTGCGCAAGCCAAGACACGAGCATATCATCATATATGGTCACTGGAGATTTGTTGATAGCCAACATACGTTTCTGCCATAGACCACTTTGACCTGGAGCTTCTGAAGCAAACAAGTAGCTGATGTTTATGGTGTGGCCATGTGTCTCCTGGCAAGCACACCAAAAGAACTTCAAACGCATGCAGCAGTAGCAGTCTCAGCCTGAGTCAATTCTGAATTCTGAATCTACCACTACCACTGCCCACTCACCGAATCAGTCAGTCAGACAGTCAGTTAGTCAGTTTGCTGCTGCAGTCCTTGATTTGCTTTGCTAATGCTTCCACCGCCCACAATGGTGCATCCAGACCGCTGCAGTCCGAGCCGTACTTCAATGATGTCCAGTGTGTGTCAGCAAAGCGATGTCCCATCACGTTGACAACGGCCTGCAGCCACTGCTCACAGCAGCCGTTGCTGAAACTGTTGGGTTCCTGCATCTCCTCCTGCAATCAAGACTGTAACTGAACTGCTGTTGATTCAGACATTGTGACATACGACATACGGTTACGTAACCGTAAACAGTACATAACTTGTCTGTGATCGGTGACCAGTATCATAAATCATCAATCATCAATCATCAATCAACCAAACGATCGTACATTAACAAAGAGATTATAAAGTACGTGTCCTTCGCATCTGGCGACGTTGTCCCTGGCCCGACTGATGCCGCTGCTGCGGATTCCTTACGAAAGAGTGACTCCATATGACTCCATGTTACATCCATGTTACATGACCGACATCGATCAATTTGGTTTCACAACAGTGACATTCCCGACAGCAACAAATCAGACTCCGCGGTGCAACGAAATTATGATTTGAAATAAATTTGAAATTTGAAATCATAAATTAAAAATCAATATTTCCAAGTTCAAAGTAATACAATACAGTAGTAATACAATAATTTGAATTTGAGTCGTCATTATGCGTTATGAAATTACCGGTACAAGGCAAGGGACATTGTCAGCGGTAGTGATGGCTTCAGCTGGAATGGCATCAGCTGCTGCAATAGGAGGCTCCAGCTTCTCACTCGTCATTGGCGCAGCTTCTGCTTCAAACTCCTTCAAACTGTCTGATGATCTGATGACTCAGAGAGCAGGAAGGTAGACGGTACCCGGTAGACTCGACTGACTGGACTCGACTGTCTAGTCTAGAGTGTAGAGTCTAGAGTCACAGTTTGGACAAGTCAGTCAGTCATAGTCTGAAATAAGCAACAAAACAAAATGCAGCGCAATCAGCGCAATCAATCAATCAATCCTCCAGACTCAAACTCAAACCGCAGTCTCCATGGCCGTTGCCATCAGCTAAATCCTTGGAGTCTTGGAGTCACGGAAAATGTGTTCACTTTTCACGGAAATGAAAACTGTTTACTGTTTACTGTTTAAAGTTTAAAGTTTAAAGTCAAAGTCTATGTGTACTGAGCGACCACAAACAGCGACCCGACAGTGAACAAGTGCAAAAGACAAGGAACACTGGCATCATTGACGCTTGTCCCAGCAGTTGGTGCAACTTCCACGTCAAGCCCCTGCACACGCCATGATTGTGGCGTCACAATCACATTATCAATTGTCGAGTCAGAATTCATTGATGAGCCATGTGACAATTGCGCTGTAAACACAACTCGACCACATCACGGAATGATAAATGATGATTCTGATTCTGATTCTGATTATTCTTAAATGAACATTCTGATACTATATTATTTCATTCTTTCAAAAAAAATTCCATCGCCTTGGCAACTGGATCAACACTGTCAAGGGGGTCGTCGTCATCAGATTGACTCTCACCGCAATCCTGAGACATGGCAAACGCACTCTGACTCTGACTGTGTACTATGAACATCACAGATCAGATCAGATCAGATACAAACAGTTACAAACATCTGATACAGACATCTCATTCGATACATAGAAAAAATCCACAGCAAACTAAATTGTAAATGAAATTGAATCAATGATCATGATCAATGATGATGTACAAACTACAAACAATCAAAATTGAAAATGCAATACTGAATACTGTAACATTGTGCAGTACAGTACAGCAGCACATCAGACAAACCTGAACTTTCACAGAAACTTTGACATAGACACGTCGGCCGCCGTCGGGCCAAGTATCCTCTTGCTGTGAAGGAACACCACATTCAGCAGCCGCAGTAGGAACATCAGCTTCGGCAGCTTCGGCTTTGGCTTCTGCAACAGCCTGTAGAAAGACTGACTCAACAGAAGAATTCCAGTCAAAAGAAGTGTCTGTCAGAGCTCCTCTCCTTTGGAAAAAACATCTAGTCTAGAACCTGGACCTAGTCTGAATCTGACTGGACTGACTGACTAATGACACAACTTCCAATAACGGAACGCTGATTAGTTAGTTAAGTTGAAGTTAGCTGATTAACTAACTGTCTGTCAGGAGTCATGCCATCATGCCGAATCATGCCTCTAGAGGGTCATCAGAGTCGGAGTCCATGGCTGGCGGCTGGCGGACAATTTTCAATGAATATTTCCCCGGATTGATTCTACTTCTACCGCTCTGCTACTGCTAATGATATCTGATCTGATTCTGATTATGAATGAGTCATTAATTGATTCATGATTGTGACAGTGTCAGTGTTGTATGCTGCTGCTGTAGAATTGTAGATGTGCTGTAGAAGTAGAAGTATTTTCATCTATTTATTAATTTATATGATAATTATAATTATAACTAAAATTAAAATATATTTTAATTTATGATGAAGACAGTATGTATGAATTATGGTTCCATTGAAAATCTGAAAGTACACGGTACAGGGCCACGCGCTTTCTTTCCCTGCTTGTGCCACTGCATGGACCATGAGAGAAGTGCAACTAAGTGACTGATGAAAGTCAATTCATTTCAACTGATTGATTGATGATTGATTGATTGATTGCTTGATGATTGCAACGGCGTGATTATTGGTCGCTGCGTCGCTGCGTCGCTGCGTCCTGCACTTTTCTTACATCCCACCCCAGCTCTGTAGCTTATGTGACTTATGTGGCGTTGCCACCGCCGCTGCCTTCTTCCTCTGTTGTGGTTGGAGCAAGGTGTCGAACCAACGTTTGCTCAGAGCGGTCCACTTGAAGTTTTATCTGCTTGCCAAAATCTTCCAACTCATGACGCAGAATCAACATTTGATTGCGAAAAGCGCGAGACTGACCCTGCAACTCGCTGGTTTCCATTTCTATATGACCAGTCAGGCCATCAAGGGTGCATCTCACAAAGCTATGCAGAGATTGTAGCGCACGCCATCCTTTGTTGATGCAAATCAAATGAATTTATTTTTTCTCGTTTAAAAGGTTTCCGGTTTCGGTCTATTTAAAAGGAAATTGTTTGCAATGCTTCCGCGACCACAGCCTCAGCTTCCGCGACATGGATTTTCCAAACAGAGCTTCCGCGAGCTTCCGCGAACTGTGACTAACGGCGGGGACGTGACCAACACAACAAAAAAAAACAAACAGCCAACCAAACAGGACCAAACATATTATGTTTGCTCAAATCTAAACAAATTGAATTGAAATTGAATCATCATCAAATCATCTAAGATTCGTTTCATTTGAGCTTCCAAGGTCAGTGGAGACGGATCTGGCAGCAAATCAGTGTCTGATGATTCCGAATCTAACATGCTGGAATCTGCATTTGCATCAGCAGCTGCTGCATCATCATCATTCGCAGCAGCATCCCCTGAAGCAGAAGGATCTGCCATGGCCAAAGCAGTAAATTGAAGGCCGGGTGGCACCGCACTAGTGACACGGACGCGTGATTAAGAGACGGCAGTTTCACACAATCATAAGTTATGGCTATGGACTCTTATTAGCTACTTGCGCGGCTGCATAACAACAACACTGAACAACTCCTGACTCTGTCACGAAAAGCTGAACTGAAGCCTGAATCAAGCCTCGCCTGAATTGAATATTTTTTTCTTCGAACCTGCTGATCATATCATTTGTCAGTCAGTCATCTTATCATAGAATCGAATCAGTCTGAGTCTGAGTATCATTAATTATCATTGATTGACTCATTGATCATTGATGTATCGCGAAAACTACTGAAATTTCAGGAAACCTCCTTCTCGCAGCAAACCGCAGGAATCTTTCTTCTCATCTCACTGTGTATCGTGTCGAGTGCTGGCTTTGCAATACCAGCACAACGGGTCTTTTCATGCAATGGAACTGAACTGCAACAGTCAGGTGTTGCAAATTGGTTTTGTTATATGGTACCGGTACCAGTGTCAGCTCGAAGAACAAGTGTTAGGGTTGTGACACGACGACACTCCCTTGGCTTCGCGACTCCATTAACCATTGCATGACATAGTTGGTTCATTCATCATTCAACAAAATTAAATCATGCAGCTGAGCTGCATCTTCATCTGCATCTGCATCTGTAACTATCAGAATTTGTCTGAATTGATTATTAAATGATCGAATCTGAGATTGAATTTGAATCAAAAACATAGTGAACAGTGATCAGTGATCAGTTATCAGTAGTGATTACAGTGATTGAGTGAGTGTTCACATCTCATGGTCCAATCATGGAGAGTCAACGAAGTACAAAGGAGATACGTAATGTAACGCAACATGCATTGCAAACAAAGGACGTCTGGCCAGTATGGACCACATTCAACGCGTTGCGGATGCTATGAACCGTTTGCGACACCAGCTGCCAAGCAACATCACGACCCCCAAATAAAGTCATGAGTCATGAGTGGGAAAGGAAGGATCCAGTACTGGTCCTGTCAGTGTCAAAAAAAAATGATCAATGATCAGTTTTTTTTAAATACAATTTTACAGATTACAAATTACAATGTTCAGTTCAGTTCAAAGGTTCAAAGTTCAAAAAGTAAGTTTCAAAGTTCAAGGTTCACAAAGCTAGCTGGAGTCTTCGTGACTAGGTGGAGAAACCCTCTCTCATCCACCAAAGGGTAGCTGCACTTTCACGCTGATGTGGAGTCCATGTACTGTACTGTGGGCGGAGCTATCCTAAACAGCTATCCTGGCTATCCTGCAACTGGCACTCTCTTGTAAATGCATGAGTTAGTCGAGTCGAGTCTAGTGGTTGACAGTCAGTCAGTCAGTCAGTCAGTCAGTCTAGTCGAGTCTAGTCTAGTCTAGTCCAGTCTAGTCTAGTTGACAGTCAGAAACTTTGGACTTTCAATTTTGAACTTTAACTTATTGACTGACTTCAATCAATCAATCATTCTTCAACGATCAGGGTCAGGATACAGGAGGCAGGAGATGGACAGGAACGTGATAAGAAAATAAACAAATTCAAAAGTTCAAGAGTATCCATTCTGATTCAATTTTAATTTCTAATTATTCTAAATTGGTGAGCATGTAAAGGCTATCAATAGTCAATAATCATCCATTCGAGCTTCAGAAAGCTGACAGTGGCAGGAGGTGCACTTATGGCGCCCCAACTTTGTCGATCGCTGTTTGGATAGCCGAACTCAAGCATGGTGGCAATAACTCAAGGCTCAGTTCGCGCTTCTTCAGCTTTGCAAGAAGACCATTTGCCGGACACATCAGGCTTTGTTCATGCCCTTTGCTGCTGCTCAATGCTTTGAAACCTGACCAACGAGAAAACAGAGGTGACTGAACCAAACCAAAATCAAATCAAATTACTGTAAATTAAATCATCAAACAATCAGGCGACAGGTGACGGTTGCTTCAACAAGTCGAACTATTGATTCGAAGTGAAATCAGGCCGGCAAGTGACAAATGATGAAAGGAAATGGAATGACTTGGACTTGGATGATGATTGGATTGGATTGGATGATTGGAAAGCTGTAACGAATCTCATTTCAGTGATTGGCATTGGTGACATGGTTTTCTCTCGCCAAACGCCAAACGCTGTGACCACACCACACGTATTGTTGAGGGACACAGTTCAAGTTCAAATCGTTCAACATTCAATTCATTTTCTCCACACAAGTCACAGTCAAATCAATTATTGACTGCAGTCGTGCCCTGTCGCACAAACAAAGGCACTGCGACACAACGGCAAAGAAATAATTTAATTAAGCTGCTACGGCTAGGACAAAAGAGTCCAGTCTCAGTCTAAGTCTAAGTCTAAGACTAAAAAGAAAAGGCCTGTCGAGCATAGCACCCCACATGCACTGCATCAACAATACCCAAGCTGAAAGATAGTCTCAGTCTCAGTTCCAGTCCAATCATCCAGACTTTGAACTTCTAATGCAACTTAGTGCTCAGCCTCAGTAGCAGCAATGTCAGTCTTGGGAGAGACAAAGTGGCTCCGGCGACATCTCATCATCATCATCATCGTCGGCAAGGACACGATCACCGCGGGCAACATGATGACCATCAGATGCACGATCATCATCCGAGTCGTCAGAGCGATTCTGACTGTCCAGGAATGGGTGTGGCATGACACGAGGGGTAACACGATGAGTTTCTGTGGCATTATGCTGACCAATCCAACTTTGAATGACAATGGTAGCAACACGTTTGCACTTTGAGTGAACCAGTCGCGCAAATTTGCCCTGAATCATCTGAAACAAATTCGAACGTTGGTGATGGACGTGCGCAGCTGCACTTGAGGGAGGGTAAGATCTGCTGCCAAAGGTCAGTTGAACTGGTTCAACTTCAAATGTAATTGTGGTGGAGGCCACGAATCCATCTCCAAAGTCAAGCTTGACTGTCAAAACTTTCTTCTTCATCTTCATTTGCAATATGTTCGAGAGGCTCACAAGCGTCATGACAAAAGTTGCCTCCACTTGATCAAAAAAGCTTGTCACCTCTGGCGAAATGAATGACGAACTCCTAGTAGATGTAGTCGACATGTGGCTCACAGTGAAGGTCGGTCAATCCTCTTTCCCTGCTGACAATCCTAGATTGGGCCAACGGCTCTATTATCGAATCCAATTACAGCCAGTCTAATGAGTCTAAGTCTAAGTCTAAGTCTAATGTCTGTCTATCTAATCTAATCTAATCTAATCTGTCTATTATCTTATCAAAGCCAGTCTATCACAGTCTATCATGCTGCAAGACTGCAAGCTCCATGCTGTATGACTCTCTGTTGTCCCCACCACGCCTGATTGACATGCCAGCACAATCTTCACGGAAAGTATTGTCTGGTCTACACGATCCAACAGCATTTGTTCCGAAGATGAAACAGATGATGTGGAGGAGACCTTCTGGACAACTGCCAACAAATTGAAGAGCTCCTTGTAGGCCTCTGCAACATCCTTCGCCATAACAATTTCCTTTGCCTTTTCAAAAGAAGTATCGTGCAAACGATCAAGGATGAATCTTCCGCTGCCAACGATGGTTTCTGCCCTCAAAGTGCTGCTAGCAAAGGCTTGTATGCTGTGCCTACAGACTTCTCTAGTTCATCATCAGTGGAAGCTTTCATCTGCTGTGTGATTGCACCCCACGCTTTCGCAACATCACTATCATCCATATCCAAGAGCGGCTTGATAACATCATTGCAAACAAGTGAGTTTGGCAGGCCCTCTGCATCAGGACCATTTTGTGCTAGTGCAAACAGCAAATTCTTCGCGATCAGCTTGGCACTCTTCATGACTTCTTTCCTGAGTGAAACCATCGGACCATACAGACCGTTACTGACTGACATGATTTCAGTACCAGTACCAATTATCAATCATCAATTATCAATTTATCAATGAATCTAATCTAATCTAGAAGATAGAAATTAACGATGGAACTGGAAACGTGTTTGTCCGCTATTTTGGGCAATTTCAACACCCCAAAACCGTGCATTCTACCAAAAAAAACAATGGTCATCCGGTCATCTGACATCTAGGCCTAGGTTGAAGCAATTCAGTTCATCAGAATCGATTCATACTGTTACTGGATTCATACTTGAACTTGTACTGATACTGTACAGTACTGTACTTGTTGAGGAGTTTTGCAAGTGTTCTTCTTTGACCCTCATGACTCATGCTGCACCAGTGCCATACGGTATGGTACTGGTAACCGAGTTATAGTCATAGTGTCTGTATGCACTATGCAATGAACTGAAACTGTACACACATGTTTTTCTGAGACACACAAATATGTCTCATCCGTCAATTCAATTGGCCTGTCATTGGATCAAGATCAAGTGAGGTGTTTGTTTGCTCATCGTCTGATTTGAAGAATTGATGATGTTTTGTTTATATATACGTTACTGACTCATAAATATAATAAAAATGAATTAAATATAATATAAATATAAATATTATAAATATATTTATAAATTTATAAATCAATTATAACTATACTGTATACCATCTTGATCGCTCTCATTCAGGCCTAAAATCACGCAAAAAAATACCCACAAGTATCACATACCCCAGTGAGCCAGCATGTGTTACACCTATGGCGGGCATAATGGAAATATCTGGGACCTGGATAATTTCGATATTCATGGAAACCTTCGAGGGGTCCACGAACCAAACGGCGGCATCTCAGTGGTGCTCGACATGTGGAACACTGCGCTGTAGGAGGATCAGAAACAGGGATGCATTCTTCACAGTAATGAAACCCAAAGCGGATGAACACAATGGTTTCATCTTCATCTACGTAACGGCTTCCATGTGGGAAGTTGGATGAGTCAGGTTCAGGTTCTGATTGAGACTCATCATATTCCGATTCAGAATGTTCAATTGGCAGCCACGGCGGTCCCGATGAATCATACACACTTCCACCATGAGTCTCATCGTGATCAGCATTGTTGGGAACACCACGTGTCGATTCAGTCTCAAATTCGGATGGAACAATCATTCCCATATTTGTATCTCCATTCCGATCTGCAGTATCAGTATCGGTAGTATGACCATCTGCATGGCTGATGACTAACTCGTTTTCCAAGTCCGATTCCAAATCCAAGTTTGTGTGTTCAAGTTCAAAGTGATGACCACGGCGTAGTTGCTGCCATCTATGTGATGTCACAAAGCTACCCGACGATTCTGGATCCAAAGCCGTTCTGTCTGTTTCATCAAACAACGCGATACTGGGACGGATAGGGCGGTCCAGAGGTGGTGGCTCTCTACGAGGTGGAGGCGATTCCATGTTCATAGTCGGACTACTAACATCAGTAACAGTAACAGTAACATCATCAGTTTCAACAGCAATGTCGTCACATAGACGTGCATCTGTACCGGCACCATTTCCAATATTTCCATCAGTACCATTAGTACCATTGGCATCACTGTCAATTTCCATGGCATCGAATGACAACGACCGGTCCATGGCTACAATGTCCGGTCACATAATGCATTGGATCGGATCAGGAATCAGTATGATAAGTCATGAGTCTGAGTCATATAAGTTAAGTAACGTATGTATGTAACCGTATGTATGTTCTGTATCTGTATCTGAGTCTCTAACGATTATGTCACTATGTCACTCTTAGGAACAATTTTCAACAAACTAGACTAAACTAGACCGAAATCGCCGAAATTCATGTTCGAATTGCTTCCCATTTGACATGAATCTGCGATAAAGCTGAGAAGCTTCGGTGACAAAATGACAAGTTGACAAGGTGTATTATTATTGTATTCATCTGTCAACAGTCAACGTCATCATTCACAGTGTCGACAGCTACATGTAGTTAACGATTCATTCATTCAATTTATATATTGATTGAATGTATTTAAGACTCCAGACTTCAGTCTCAGCCCTACAGTCTCAGTCTGAGTCTGAAGTCTGAATGTTTGTCCATGGTGACGTCACATCCACGTTACAAACAAAAAAAGTTCAGAAGTTCTGAAACTATGCCCAAGATTAGACGAGGTTCACAATAGTGCGATCAGCATCGCCAATGATATCACGAGGGCACTTCCCACCGTCCGCAGCTGCATCTGCAAACATCAGGAAACAAGTCTGCTCCCCGGAGCTCAAAGTTACATCACCTTCTGAATAACGTTCATGCAGCGAAGCTGACTGAACACAGGCTTCTGCGAGGTCGCCGAGGAAGGAAATGAAAGAGCGAAACTCAAAGGTCATAAACGGCAATGTTTTCATTGCCTGGGGCCCCGTGATCTTACCAGGTGCAGTTGGTTTGTTCCCCTTGGCAAAGATTCGGATATCCTCAAGTGATTCAGCAGTCTGTCGGATCATGGCTGTTGCAGCATCAGCATCAGTGTTTTGAACGCTGCTCGTGATTTCTTGGAGTGTGTCCTTTGTCTTTTTCTGAGTCACGATGTGCAATTCAGCGGCCAACTTCGTGAACAATGCAGTTCCCACTTCCCTCAATTCAGCATGTGGTGAACCTTTATGATCAGGTAAGTCAGCAACTGCATGTGCCAGTTTCACATACTCCTGAAGGATTGACGGACGTGTTTTTGATTATTTCAAAAATTAATTAAAAATCTTTCGATTAGATTTCGATTATGAGAAAATAAAAATAATATAATAATAATAATATAATAATAATAATAATAAATAAATGTTTAATTTAAATATATTTCGATTGGATTTCGTCTAAGTTGTTGCTTCATATCTTTGGTCTGATGAAGAACTTAGTCAGGAGTCAGGAGTCAGTAGTCAGTAGTCAGTCAGTCAGTCACTCCATCCGTCCTCTATACTGGATGTCACAGTCTGGAAGGACAAAGAACCGTCGCTCAGCAACTTGTTGAGAGAATCGCTGTGATGCTGCAGCTTTTCTACCAATCTGTTCACGACCTTCGCAGTCTCTGCACTTGCTTTCAGCTTCTCCTTCTCCAACGCTCTTTCGTGACAATGGTGCACAAACTTTTTGAAATGTGTCATTGCCGTGACTCTGAACAGTGGTCTGTGGTAGGAAATCAGGGTCTGCCTCTGAAGGATGGACGATATACTTTGCAATGCATTTGCAAAGCCTTCATCCTCATGTGACTCTGGCCCATGCGCCAAGATCTTCAAGCAATCTAATGCTTCTGCCAAGCATATTGATGGAACCGCTTGTGATGCAACCATGTCTCGCGGAAGAAAAGCCTTCAAGAGGTTGGAGGCCTCAGGGTTCTGGAAGATCTTCATCAGCACCTGCAATGTCCACTTTGCGTGCAATTTTACCACCTGCAATGGCAATAGTCAGAGTCAATGCTGCCAAGTCATTAACCAAGTCATCATTGTATCGATGAATGCTGGATGATTGCGACTGATTAATGATGTTGCAGTTGACAGTTGGTTGAAGTAGTGAAGAACGGCAAACAGCAAACATGATTATCATGTCATGATTCGGAATCGGAATCATGAACTTTGTCTACAGTCTACAGTTTAGAAAATGAAACAGATTGTCTGATTGTCACTTCACTCACGACTCAGGGCGACTCAAACTTGCAAATCTAATCTAATCAAATCCAGGTAATGAGCGACACACTTGCCTTGTCGTTCTGAAAGCTGCCAGGGCAAAAGAAGAAGAAGTCACACATAGTTCCCAGCCTACAAAGCAGTAAATGAAACAAACAAACAATAACTTACTTACAGCAGCTCAGCTTCAATAAGAAAAATGGAATGAAATAATTAAGTTAATGAAGATTTGTTTGTTGATTGCGGAGACGGCAGCCACATGAAAATTAAAATTTAATAAAGGATGCAGCCGGGTAACGTTTCCAAATCTGGGTTCATTGAATGGATGTTGACCGGAAGCATGAGATGCTTGCTCAACTGATGGGCATCTTCCAAACACATGCTTCCCTCTTCAACCATTGGTTTGATCTTGGCAGTAACCCATGCCTGCATGCATCGACAGGCAACTTCAATCTCTTCAGTCTACAGCAGTCTACAGTCTACAGTCTGCTCTACAGTCGTCAGTCAGTCTACCAGGTACCAGTCTACTGTGGCAGTGCCTGTCAGTCGAGTCTAGTCCAGTCTAGTCGAGTCCGGTCCGGTCCACGATCAGTCTCCAGTCTGGGTTAAGTAGCTGGAATGAAATATGATTTGAAATTCGCAATTTGAAACTTGAGACTTGAAACTTAAAATTCACTGAAATTGTGAAATGATTTGAAATCGGATGTAATCAATGCAGTCCTCGCCTGTACCCAAAGCACTGGGAAACTCAGCCACTTAGCTTCGATAAAAAGATCGGTACTTGTGTGAATCTGGTCGATGAGTTTCTTCAAATTCTCTGTGGAACACGTGCCAGACTTGCCACAAAGAAGTGCCATATCTTTCAGATCCTTTGATGCTTGGAGAATGTCCTTGAGAAGCAGCACTCGACTGGAAAAGATCTTAACCCCTCCAACTTCTGCCGTGTATTCCAGCTTTCTGTCAACCTTAACACCGCTGGCCTTGAACGCTTTGAATGCTGCCTTGATCTCAGAGTCTTTGACACGGCCAGTTGAGCCGTCAGCACACAAGAATCTCTCCATCATCTCCAGGAATGGTCTGAGTTTGCCTACCTCAGCTTTCCACTTTGTTTTCTGTGCCTCCTTGGTCAAAACCGGTGGTGCTTGGAACTTCCCCTCAATCAGCGCCACACTGAATGTCTCACACTTGTCCCAAGTCTGCAAGCTCCAAGTATCTTCTTCTGCGGTGGTAGCACCAAGCGAAGGACCAGAAGTACCAACATGCGGCAAAGCTGTGGTTGCACCTTGCAATGGAGAAGCTGCACCTGCACCATCATTCCCCTGCCCCTCACCACTAAGGGCTCGTTTCCTCTTGCTTGTTGAAGCTAATGTTGCTGCTGGTGTCTCACTTGTAGCCAGTGACATTACCGGAGGCTGAGGCAGCCCAGGCACCTGGTCAAATGAGGCCGCCCAGGTAGCAGCAGCAGTAGCTGAACCTCTCTTAGTAGTTCTACCTCTCTTCTTCCTCTCACCCATCCTGCTGCTCATCTTGCTGGTCCTGTGAGACAGTGAGTGCTTGAGCATACATGAGTTCCTCATCATCGTCCAGGTCATCATCATCCTCGCCATCTTCCCTTCCACGTTTTTTGGACATCTCCACATCTTCAGGTTCTTCTTCTTGGGTGTCTTTAGCAAGCGCTTGTAGTCTTTCCTCCTCCTCACAATTGGGGTACGGTACGGTCAATTGGTAAATCTGATGAAATTCGAACGGTGATCAGTGATCAGTGACAAGTGATACAGTGACAGTGATAACAACTGGCAACAACAACAACAACAGCAGCAGCAACAACAACAACAACAACAACAACAGCAGCTGTACCTCACTGTAGTGACTGTAGCAGTAGCATTAGCAGTTTCTTACAGCAACTTCAACTACTCAGTCATTCACGATCGCTCCTCTTTCTTTTTCTTCTCTTCTTCCAACTTTGCTGAAGCCTCTTCCACTGTAAGGCTCTTGGATAGATCTGGAAGTGCTTGAATCAATGCACCTTGGGCCCCTTCACACGTGTCTTGCCTCAGCCACAGCCATAGATGATGTCATAGATGAGATGGCTGTAAGGTGGAGTACAAAAGTATTATATAGTCTGTCAGTCTGTCAGTCTGTCTGTCACAGTAAAGAGTAAAGACTAAGACTCTGACCCTGACTTCATTCTATAATAATTTCAATTATTTCAATACGATTGATTTATTTATATATATTATTTTTTTTAAAAGTATCAGTAATCAGTAATCAGTATCAGTATCACTGATGATGATAATTGAGTAATTATAGAATGAAGTCAGAGTCAGAGTCAGAGTCTTACAGTAAATACCGGACCGTACCCGATACCTGTATACATATTGCATTCATTTCCACCATTTCAATCCATTGCGTCGGACCATTCGCAACTGACCAGGAATGAGTACAGTCACATTCATCACATTCATTACATGGAGTCTGGAGTCCCGTCACTGCCCCTTCTGTCATTGTGCTTGGTTGAGCAATTAGGGACCGGACACCTGATTCTTGCGGAGAGCAGTTTCATCATTGTCCAGGATCACTGTGTCTTCAACTGCAGTGTGATTTCCAACACTGCCCGACCAAACACCTGCCTTGAACTTCGGGATAAATACGGCTCGGACTTGCTTCTGAGTCACTGGATGAATCGTTGTGGTGTAGGAATGGCCGAGCCCATTCTTGGTTGGGCTACCAAACTCCTGCAACCAACAATGTCAATTAAACAATATTTAAAAAGGCAATAGGCAATTGGCAATAGGCAATAGGCAATAAATGAACAGAACAGACTGACATGTCATTTGTGTCGAATCTAGTCACCGTCTAGTCATGTTATGTGTTGAACTTGAACTGTTGAATTGAACTAACGTCCATTGTCCACCAGAAATCGGACCAAGTCTCAGCAATGTTACACTGTACACTGTCCAACCAACCCCCCTCATAGCAGAGTAGCAGTAGTGTCCTTGACGTACATGTCTTTCTCCATGAATCTTCCCCTCAGCTCATTGGATACTTGCAAAGTACTCTTCTTCTGAATAACACGAGTCTTCTTCTTGGTACGGGAACGACCGGTCATAATCTTTTCCTTGATTTCTTCGACATAGGATCGCCTGCCTGAAAGACAACTCACTCACTGACACTCACATCTATGAGTCTATGAGTACTCTGACTGACTGACTGACTGTATGTCATAGTCACAGTGTCACGAGTCACGAGGAATTGTGAATGAATGAATTCCAATTATTCTGTACCGTAGACTGTATACTGTATCTGATCTGTATAAATGGCTAAACACCGTAAACACCAAGCAGATTATCAACCACCATACAAAGCAACAATCAATCACGCAGCCAGGCGGCACTCTGCAAACTCATTGGCTCGAAAATTGAGATCCGAAGACAGCTTATTCACCAATCCTTCTCTCTTCAAATTGGGGAGTGCTCTGCGCCCCGTCTCGGAGCATGATTTGCATAGATCGCCTGGAATCAAACGCAAGGTGCATGCAAGTTCAAACCAGCAGTCTTCAGTCTTCAAATTGTTGCAACTTCTAGTTGAACAGAACAAAATCATATCAGCAGCATGCAACATAGTTACATACTCACAGTCTCACAGTCTCACAGTCAGCCATAGTCTTAGTCGAGTCATAGTAGTCATACATACTTACATTACATACGCATAACTCATAATCATACTCATACAAATACTAGCGGCTCACAGCTCCAATATGTCGCTATGCTATGCCAATATGGTTTATAATTTATAATTCTGAATTCTGAAATTATGATGTTTATCTTTTGAATCCAGCTACTCGCTCACAGTCATGAGTCATGGAAAACTCGCTCCCGTCCTGTGGGTTGTTCTTCCTTCACGCCCAAATCAGCCATTTTTCTGGTCAATTTATACCAGCCCGGAGCCCATCTGGAGGTGAGTGACACACTGCTGGAATGTGACGTGCAACTGTTCACAATACCAAAGATTGTGACTCAGACTGAACTGTGATTGAATTGGATAGTTTGATTGATAAGTTTGATAATTGATCATTAATAAGAGTTCAAATCAGTGCAAACAACATCAGTTATTGAACTCATTCAGGCAATCGTGAATCAAAATTAATATCAAGACTTTGACCAAAATAATCGATCAAATCAAATCAGTCAAAAATCAATCAATCAATAATCAATCACCAACTGCTCACCGAACAATGATTCTGAATTCTGGATGATGATCTGACTTCATAAAGCAATGTCAAAGTCAGCCAATCAGCAGTGAAACGCTTTGCTTAGTTCTGAATCAATATGAAATTCAATGCTGCCGGGTCACTCCAGGAAGTCAGATTGTATGAAATCATCAGCATCTTGGGTAGATTTCAAGCATCCCTTGCACACCAACTTCAACAAGGGCTTGGTTCTTGCCTTTCGACCGAGCAACGTGCGCATGCCTTCTGCAGTCATCTGGAGACTGATGGAGGGGTCTAGAATGCCACCCATACCAACAGAGCTCATAGATTGCTGCGGCGTATCCTCAAAGCCTTCGCGTTCATCATCTCCTCCTACTTCACTTTCAGGCACTGCGTCCATGGGATCCTCCATTTCCGGTGAGGCCATGCTTGGCCCTAAACCTGACTTTCCTCAAATTCGATTGAACTGAAAGAGCGGCTGCTAAATGTCAACGGTGTAGCTCACACCTTGGTGATCGGATATCGAGTCACATATGCCTGATTTGATGATAATATGATTATGATTATTCATAATAATATGAATTATCAATTTATCAGTTAATAAACTAAAATATAAGTGAAATTAAATATGTGTTTTTTTGTTTTGATATTTTTTCAAAAAAAAACGTAAAAAATACAAAAACATTTTCAAAAACACAAATTTTATAGCGCCACATAGTTCCACAGTGGCACAGTGGTTTGTTTTTTGGTAAATTTTGTTTTTTTGAAAAAACTCAAAAATCACCAAAAACATAATTTATAGTGCCACATAGCGCCACATAGTGCCACATAGTGCCACAGCTGTTTTTTTTGTAGATTTTGTGTGTTTTTTCAAAAAAATCAAAAAAAACAAAAAAAAAACAGAAAACACTAATTTTATAGTGTCATATAGCGCCACATAATGCCACAGTTATTGTTTTTATATTTTTTATTTTTTTCAAAAAAAACACTGTTTTTTCGGTTTCTTTACATGTGTTTCAAAAAAATCAAGAGATCAAGAAACACATAGCAATTTCGTAGCCCCACAAAGTAACATAACATACTGTAATTAGTAATTGTCATAATTCAGAATGTCACATAGTGCCATAGCTGCAGCCCTTTTTCATATGGCTTAATAGTTTTATAAGTCTTATTTTTCAATCAAATCTGATTCCATCAAAACAAACTCAAACTGTGCTGTCAAACTCAAATACAGAACTGTGACTATGACTGACTATAACTAGACTATAACTACAAGTAGTTCCCGGGCAAGCCGGTGGCGGAAGTTTCAGAAGGAAAAAAACTATATTATATAATATAGCCTTGCCTATAGAATGTGCGCAAGGTGACAGACCATTGCGATGTTCATTTTTTTAAACTAATATAACATTTTACCGAACCAAAACCAACTCTATAGCCACCATCGCAAGGAGACAGAATTGCAAAGAAAACTAACTGTCACTGTCACTGACGAACATCTGAATCAGACTCTGAATTTGAATGTGAACTTTGAACTAACTTGATCTGACGTGTGGCTGCAGGCTGCACCTTTAAGCCCCTGACAATGCAAACCACACGCAGAAGTCAGCAATCAGCAGAGGTCAATCTTCGAGCTTGTCTGGGTTGCCTGTTCAAGATACTCAGACTGAGACTTGAGATGAAAATGATGAAAATGATTGATCGATCGTCGGTCGTCGTAAATCCAATTTCAACACCGGAAAAATACCCGACAATGAGATTATTTATATTATTCATATTCTTTCTTTTATTCTAATTCCAATTCTAATGTACTGTCATACTGTCATACTATGTTCTGTCGTGTCAACAATCATCAAATCAGTTCATCGCAGTACAATCCAAATCCAAAGTGAAAGTAAAAGTCAAAGTCAACACCAAAGTTCATGTAGCTTTTTAGCTACACCACCCTTAGTCTACTACAGTTTACAGTGTCTGCAGTAAACAGTCTACAGTCTACAGTCTACAGAAAAAAAACTATTTCTGATTCTGATGTTGATCATTGATTTCAGTTCAGCTACATTTCCAAATTGTGATTCAATTCAGCGGCATTGGCATCAATGTTTTCTTGTCCATGGGCTACAGGCGGTCACTCCAAGATTTTGCATTGATTAATAGTGTACTGAACTGTATTGTACTAGGCTGGGCATAGGCACTAGGCTCTCGGTACCTCACATGAAATTCAAGTCCAAACAATTAAAAGACTTGAAATGCTGTGAATAATGAGTCATGAGTCATGGACATGGTCGTCCTGAAACCCGATTCAAATGTACAGACTGTTACAGACTCTACAGAGTTACAGAAATCAAATTTATGGCATCTTTTGGCCCATCATTTTTTTTACATAATGACTCCAGACTCATTGAGCACAGAAAATCGTGTGTCAGCAGTGGCGCCCCAAATCCAGAAATGAACCAGCAATTGCCGTGTCCCTGCTGCAACAATATGGAATGTGCAAGGAGGAGATAGAGATGAGATAACAAATTCAAAAAACATATGCAGTAAATTGTACAATCCAGCTCGGCTCTGATTCTTTCTGGGTTGCTCAATCACTTGCTTGCTGCTTGATGTATACCAGTTACCAGTTGTTTGTTTACCTTTTCTGTCAGTTGTTGCATTGTTCATTGTTCCTACCTTTTTCTATTTTATATCCTGACTCTGCGCTAGTCGGGTCACCGATTCAAGACTTGATAATTGATATATCATAGAATCATGGATCATATAATCATATATATCTAAAAACAAAACAAGCAGCGTCTAGCGATCGCTCCGCTATGATTGCGCAATCCCCGAACTCACACAGCGACAATGCGCATGCTCAAATGGGCAGGCCACGGTCGTGAAACTGTCATGCGCATGCCGCATGGTTAGAGAAGATTCCACTGGGTGTGATGAAAAATATTCAAACGCGGTAACGGTACGTCTTCGCCACAAATAATTTTTACTTCACTAAATTATTCAAATGTTTGACTTTCACTATCACGACCGTGGCGGATTGCGCCGGTGATAGCAATTCTTTGGAACTTGTTTGCCATGATCATCTGCTGACACAAAACATGGTGCCTCACCAACCCACCTGATTAAAGCATCCTCATCACAGCCGATAAGTGGACAGGTAACAAAACAGTTACTGCCATGGAAACTGCAGTTCACTGCGATCGCTGCAGGCTCCCAATGAACTAGGTATTGAATTTGGCCAGTTTTTTGTTCACCACAGTACACAGCATTGCCAATTTTTCGTATCTCCCCGGGAAGAGGAAGTTTGATGAAAATAGAATCATCATCAGAATCATCATGTTCCTTCGGTCGTTTCTTCTTACCATGGGACAATTCACCGTCACCATCATTTTGTTCATCTCGCACCTCGGACTCCAACTCACTGAGTAGCTCCAGCAATGGCTCGGGGTCAGCAGCGTCAGCAAAGCTGCCGTCACCGCCAGGATCCTGCTCAAATAACCGGTGCACCCAGAATGGATGTCAGATACTACTACATTTTAATTTACTTTTAATATCAGAATCCGAATCATAATGAATGTAATGTAATCCATACTTCATATTTTCAATTTAACAGACAGATGACAGATATCAGAAATCCGAAATCAGAATCCAGAAATATGAAAATTATATAAGTTATAAGTTATAAGTTATGAGACTTCATGCGACATGCTCACTGAATCACTATCTATCGCTGAATCACGACCAAACTGTCCTCTCCACCGAACTTCTTCTTGGCGCCATCAGACTCATGCAGCATGTCTAAAGGATCGTCGTCGTCAGGAGCAGAATCGGCCGTGCTATCAGTCTCATTCTTGCGTGCAACTGGCCACCTGTCACGTGCAATGCAAATGTAATGTAATGTAATGTACTGAGTTAATCCTACCGTGCCGTACTCTACTGCTACTGCTACTGCTACTACTGACTACAAGACTATGACTATGACTATGATACTATGAGTATGTATGACTATGACTATACTATTACAGTACTACAGTACTATTCTGATTCTGCTATTTGTCAACAAGTCCAAGTCCAAGTCGCACTGCGTGCAAGTTGTCAATCTTTGGCATCGCAAGTTCTGCAGTGGCAATAGACCTCGGGTTGAAACTGCACCCAATTCCTACTGGACACGACACAATGATTCCCGATTGAAATTTGTCCAATTGGATTCGGATTAGTCAACAGCAAACAGTAAACAATGAACAGTGTACAATCAGTCCAGCCGCCCAGCCTAATATCTACAGTAGTAGTAGTAGTAGTAGTAAAGTAAAGTCATGATATGACCGGCGACCGCTTTATGCTGCAGTAACTTAGAGTTGAACTTTATCTGGCAATTCTGGAGTCTGAAGATGATCGAATCGAATCAAACAAACATAGACAGTCGACATATGATCATAGATCAGGTTCAATCTGATGCTGCATCAACAGAGCTTTCAATAAACAGTAAACACCGCACCTACGCCACGTGTCACATGCTTATTACTTATTTATGACATATTGCGCAACAAGTTTTGAAGTCCTGAAGCTGCGACAAAGATACAGAAGCTTTTGCTGAAGGACATCACACCAGATGACTCCCATTCCTGGGCCCTTTGCAGGGCTCAGATTCCGTAGCAACGAAGCACACAAATCCCATGAGGTAGTGAATCTAAATCCAGTCTTCTCGTCTGATGCAATGGAAGTGATGACAACACGGGAGGGTCCAGGACCACCACTGGAATCTGCAGCGGCCGAGGGCTCTTCTTCCAAAGAAACCAACACAGCAACTTCAGGTCGTAGGCAAACTTTTGCAATCTGAAACATCCACAATGTGTATTTGTCATGTGTGGCAATGACAGCTGAGGTGGATGCCGAAGCCGGGCTAGTGTCATTGCCATTGCCATTGCAAGAAAAGCGAATTGCTACAACAACATCTCCCGAAATCAATATTTCCTTTGCTGCTGCGATTGGAAGAACCGCCTGCAACTGTCTCTTGATTTCCTTCATCAAAACCCGATGCAAAACTTCTTGCTGCTTGTACATTGAAGCATTCTCCGTACAGCAAAGTCCTCTTAGCCAGCAAGGGGATTCGTAGTTGGCTGCACTTAGCTGCATGACGTTTTGCAACATTGGGCTATGATCAACTGCTTGAATCTCCTGCTTAAGCGTCGCAGTGGCGTTCGTACGATTCATGCCTGTAGATCGACTCTTGGTGATCTCTTCCGCAATCAATGGATACTGTTTGTTGCAAGTCACACCCCAAAGCCTGAATTTTGAATGAGTGCAGCACGGTGCACTTCGAAGAAAACCAGTAACGAGTCACAGTCACAGTCACAGTGGAGAGTCTAGGGTCTAGAGTCTAGTTAGTAGTAGTTTGACAGCAGCAGGAGACAGAGACTGACAGGTTTTCATTTCCGGGCTGTGCATTCGAGTTGGGTCCAGTCCAGTCCAGTCACAGTCCAGTCGATTCACAGTCAAGAATCAAGAATCATAATTATAATTTATAATTATAATTATAATATCATAAGACATAAGTCTGAAATAAGATTTAATTAATCACAGTTCATGCATAAGTTCATAAGAGTAGGCTGAGTAAAGTCCAACTGTATGTCGCAAGTCGCATTTGTCATGTCGTGTCAAGTCTAGTGTTAGCAAAGGCACCCTGCATATGTCACAGACGATCCATCCCCGTCATCACCGGCATTTTGATCATGACGGGGAGCAACGGCCTTGCAAGTTCATATATCTACCGTCGACCGTGGTGATGTGGCTGCGTCTGAAATG
Organism: Breviolum minutum Mf 1.05b.01; assembly: GCA_000507305.1. Classification (NCBI taxonomy): domain Eukaryota; class Dinophyceae; order Suessiales; family Symbiodiniaceae; genus Breviolum; species Breviolum minutum. The sequence goes on along the minus strand of DF241376.1, from coordinate 117,048 downwards.
TCAGAATCAACCAATGAATTGACGCAATAACTCTCATGACTCATGACGCATGAATGACTCATGAATCATGACTCTCATGGCTCACGACCCTCATGTCTCATGTCACACATGCTATGAGGCTATGAGTCATGAGTCATGCCAAAATCAGTTTACAGTCAGTTTATTGATATAGTGTCGTGTCACAATTTGATCAACCTTGTCAAGTCAGTGAACAACAGTCAATCAGTCAATCAGTTCCATTACAATTCATTGAATGATTCCACGACTGTAGACTGTAGACGTTCAGCATCTGCCCTAAAGATATTCCGTGCCTGGTCTTGTGATTCTGGGCAGTCAGAGTCAGGTTCAACAATTGGATGTCGCTGTCGCTGTTGTCGAAGACTTTTTTGAACAGCGTTCCCATGTTTTGCGGTTTGTGTGTAAGACTCTCGCAACGCTGGGTTCTTTGTGAGTGCCTGAGCACAGCCAAATGAAGGAAGTTGGCACGGATTTCATGGCATAGCATGGCATAGCAACTGCTGCAATGATGATGGTCAGAGAAATGAAGTGAATCTGAATCAATTGAATTCATTTGATTTGGTTTGTGAATAGCCTCTGATTATCAGATTGATTGATTGATTAATCATTGATCATTGATCTGATCATCATATCAAAAATCAAAAACTCATAAGTTAGCAGGTAGGTAAACGGTAACCGGTAAACAGTATCGTATCAGTATCAGTGTATCATCAGTATCAGCGGCATCAGTGATTGAAACAAACACCCCTTCCGTTCACAAATTCCACAATGCAGTAGGCAAGTCAATGACAAGTCTGAAATCAATAACAACCTGAAAACAATAAATCCAGCCTCCGACCATTCCTCTTGCAGCCATTCTTTGAAAACTGAAGATGCCATGCCTTTGGAAATTTCTGATCCTCAGCGTGCAAGATCGGATTTCGTATGTCATATGACTCTGACTCCAACTCTAACGACTACTATGACTCTGACTCTGACTATGACTATAGACTATAGACTAGAATTGGATTACTGATGGGTCAGTGATGCTGTGATCAATGATGATGATTGATTGATTCTGTAAAGTTGGCCAAGAGACTGTTTGTACAGATTTGTTTGAACTTCTTCCAATAGTCTGACTGGATCAAATGCAAGCCTTGCCTTTTGTTGATATGTTTCTTGCCACTTCCTGGCAGCTTTCGACACAACCACCGCGGCGGCACACTGATAATAGTTGAAGAGCAGTTGAAATTTAAGTGTTGAAATAATAATTGTTTCGGCTCCTGATTCTTCAGTCAGTACAGTACATCCTAGCAGGTTACTCTACTCTAGACTCTAGACATCCTGATAGGCAGGAAAATATATAAACAAATTTTAAATAAAATAATTTAATTAAGAGATTTCGTGGCATGTGGGTGCTATTTCAATATATTTATTTGGGTCTTATGGATCTCCCTGGTAAGTTCTGCACGCACAGAAGAAGCATACTAAGACAGAGACACCTTTTTTCACATCTATCATCTATCGTTGTTGGCTCCAAGCGTTTTTTGACATGAGAATATCATATATCCAATGCAAGTGGCACGGGAAAATGTGGAGCTCTTGGACAAGCATGGCATGGCCAGCTTGTCCACCAGCTTCACATTCTCCAGTGCCACCCTGGCTTCACATTAATAAGTAAAATAATAAAAACGACGCAACCATTTTTTTACACAACAAATCGAGCATCGTCAGAATGCCTTTTCGAGATTGCTTGATGGAGTCCAGTAAAAATTGTTGATAATCTCATGAACATCAGAATCAGAGTCCACTGAGTCCAGCGTCAAGATGCAAGATGCGATCGTTGATGCCTTACAGTAAGGCCAAGGAGATTGCCAAAGAGTCCAAGAATTATCAGCGCGGCAGCGTGACGGCAAATGAACTCGCGACTAGCTCCTGGAGTTACGAAGGGCTTGATTTTCATAACACCAGACCAAACAGCTTGTACTTCTCGTCTCGCCACAATTTTTAGCCATGTGAACTTCTTCCTTCAAGTCAAGATCAAGGACGTTGAAACACAACATCCTGGACCTTGACTTGATGCATCCAGGATAGCCGAATTGCCCCCACGAAATCACGTTGCCATCAGTCCGAATTGCAGCGAACAAACTGAAATTTCTAGCAGTTTGTTGTCTCGCCATGTCACGCTCGTTGTTTCCCCAAACGTGTAGACTGCCGACTGTCGACTGTAGACCACCATCATGTCATGTGATTCCGCCGGGGCCGGGGTGAAGAATGATCTCCAATGCTCCGCTTGGCGCAAACCAAAATGACATCGTGACAAATGCCTTCATCCGTTCCAGCTCCAATGATTCTAATGGCTATGGCCCGCTATGCCACTGAAAGAAACTTCCAAAGCCCTCAACACACTCCACCTGGGAAGCTACCAGGAGCAGTGTTACACTGCTCCTGGTAGCTTCCCAGGTACTGGTTCATGGCTGTTTGTTTGTGCGCCAATGGATTTCTGAACAACATGTCCGCTGATAATGATAATAATATGATAGTATTTATATTATATTATGAATCATTGAATCATTGTCATTTTGAAAAATATCAAAACTATAATTTGACTATAATTATAATATTAATATGATAAACGGAAACGAAACGTTTGATCGGTCAATCATCCTTGCTGTCTGGACTGATTCGTCTTGAAGCTACGCTGCTGGATGGTATCAGCACCATCATGCCGGCACATCCACACACAAAGACTAAGAAAGTTAATCAGTTAATCAGTAAATCTGATTAATGAACTGAACATGTCATGTCATGTTATGAATTTTGATATGCTGATACGCACTGTCACAGTCACAAACACAATTGAAAGAATCTGATCTGAAACGGTGCCGTGTCGTGTTCCGTTAGGCCTAGGCCACATTTTATTTTGAAATATCGTGACGTGACATGATAAGGCGTGGCGTGACATGACGTGGCCTGCCACACTGCACACTGTTGCGTTCCCTGAATGCCCATAGCACTGCACCGCACCTGTATCCTTGCAATCTTTGAGGACACCTCTGCGATCTGGTTTTCTTCTCTTCCCTTTAGGCCCGGAAGGTCTTGCTTGTTCCAATCTCCTTAGGTGATGGGGCCACGCTCATCTGAATATCACGTGGTTGTGTCCCTTGCAATGGGAACGTGGACCATGACCATGGACCATGGATGCATTGCATACTGTAGTAAGCCGCCTAAAATAGAGTCAGTCAGTCAGTCTATAGTTCAATTTCAATTTATAATTTATAATCAATTTCTGCCAGTCGTCCGACAGTAATTGTCCTGTGTACTGTTTCCGTTTGCCGTTACCGTTGAAGTTGAAGTTGAAGCTGCTACCAATGATGTGCGAATGAATGTTGCAACTTCTTTCAGCTGGTTTGCAGTTAGTAGTTAGCTAGCTTCAAAATTGAAGTACTGCAACCGATTCAGAACATATCAATAATAAAAAAAATCAAAAAAAGTCTCGAACAAAGGGCACGGCATTGGCATGTAGAAATCTAAAAGAACCTGGACCTAATCTCAAAAAGATGGTGGGTGCCTTGGGTACTTCCCTCATACTTCATACTTCATACTACATACTACATACAGTATTACACCGGACTCACCGGACCATATCCGTATCAGTGTCCGTATAGTACACAGTATATCGTATACCGTATACCGTATACCGTATATAACTTATATAACCGTATACCGTATGCCGTATACCGATACCGTGTACCGGGTGTACCGTTGATTAATAACATGTTGGCTGTCTGCTTGACAAGTGTCGGGTCAGGACCAAACTTTCTTTCGTGCCATGACCGAGTGGAACCAAGAAAACTTTCAACCGATAGTTTCAGCCAATTTTTTGCCCTCCCCAGATTGGCAGAGGATTGCACAATGGCCTTGTTCTGTCGATGTTGGCACTCCATATTGAAGATGCCCAGTCGCGAGGATTTGGCGGCTACGGAAAGAGTCCTGAAGAAGTATTCCTTTCGCGTTGCCTGCAGCAGCACAACATGGTAGAAAAGGTCGGTGAGTGAGAGAATCAAATCATGCCAAAAATCTGCGTACTAGTTACTAGACTAGTACTACTACCAGCGGTCGTACGTACTGTACTGTACAACTGTACAACAAGCACTGGTTAAGTGTGAGCGACTGTCATTGATTTGATAAAATTGCCTCGTCTAGCTCTGACGTCTTCAACTTCTTTTGAAGTGGTCGCCCAAGCCCATGGTCCAGACAACAAGGAGGTGACCGCGTAAACTCATCCCACAGTTCATCGCCTCATTCGTCTTTTTCTCTGTTTGAATGTCTCTTACTGTCCTGTTACTCGAAAAGGATCCGAATTACCAGAATTGTACTCAGTACTAGTACTTAGTGAACTTAGTGACATAATTTGGTCAGAGTTCAGAGTCATTAGCAGTATTGGTACGGTAGAGTGAATCATCTGGTACTGCTGGCAGGTCAGCATTTTGGGCCTTGAGTTCTGACTCATTCATTCGTCCAGCAGTCACAGTCACTGTCTATCGCTTAGTCCCCCACGTCTCTCCAGTGATGTTGAACAGTGAGTGGCACCCAGAAACTTGATGGGGCTGTTCAGAAGAGGTCGATGAAGCCTCAAGAGTGTTCAAGTTGCTAGCTGCTGTAGATAATGATTGCTGTGCCGCTGTGCTGTACGCCTATGCTGCACGTTGCACTGTTGCTCTGTGTTTGCAATATGACTTTGTGACGAAAAAAGACTGTGACTGACTGACTGTCTGACTGACTGACTGAACTTCATTACAACTCAGAACTCACGACACACAACCCACTAGTCTTGGCAACCCTGCCGTAGCCAAACACTGGAGCTTCCTGCGCCGCATCATGCCAACAGTAACATCATAACTAGACTATACTATAATTACTTTGCTTTACTTCCGTTCTGATTCGCCAATTTTTGTTCGCCGTTGCTTCAGTGTTCTGGACGCTGTGGCCCAAGTGCCAACTGTCAACCGTCAAACTCAAACGGTGACTGTCGAACATCATCAATGAGTCAATGACTGACCTCAAATTAAAGTGAAAACTGCGATCAACTCTGGCATGAACTATTAATGCCGTCAACCCTCATGAGACAAGTTCAGGTCCCAACCAGACCGTCGCAGTCTGCAACAGCTTCATCACTCAAAGTCTCAAAGTTTCAAAGTCACAGAACCAGTCAATAATTATTAGTAGCAGTAGTAGCAGTAGTAGTAGTAGTAGTAGTAGTAGTAGTTGTTGTAGTAGTAGTTGTTGTTGTTGTTGTAGTTGTAGTTGTAGTTGTAGTCGTAGTAGTACCGTCGTAGTCGTAGTAGTATTACTATTATTGTTACTAATAAAATTCTGAGTGATGTGGCGATGCGTACTGTACTGCCTACTGACTGGCTCGTTCTTCACCACCAGCCGTGGATGCGTGCCCTCTCAGAACGCAAATGCTTCGGCTTTGCCCAAAAATCATATGTAGATCCGGGCTTGATTGGGGTCGAAGCTAACTCCATCAGACTTGTTGTTCGTTTGATGACCTTGTTCTTTGGCTTCACTATCACAACTGTCGAAGCTGCCTTCTTCTTCAATGACGTTGATGATGTTGCCGACACTGTAGCTGAAGATGATGAAGATGGCGGCAAGACAGATGGCTGCGGCATGGTGTTTTCCGTCGACTTAGGTGACTTAAGAAGCAAAGGCAAAGGCTGAGGTCCAGATCGTGGCGGCAAAGTCTTGATGGGGGTAGTAGCAGTAGAAGAAGCAAGATTGTCAAGCGAGATCCGCCGCTGCTGTCGGCATGGTGTTTCCGACATTGTGTTTCGGAGTCTTGAGTCTTGACAGTCTTGAGTCTTGATCTGAAAAATGGGCTATCATTATAGAATCCTGGCATGGCCATGGCATTGTTGAACTGTAACTTAACTAATCCTAAATCCTGCAACTAATTGGTATCTGGTAACTTCATACTCAAATTCAAATTCAATCAGGTTTGTGGTCTGGAGTCCTCTGTCCTCTAGAGTCTGGAGTCCGGATGATGAATCAAGACATTTCAAGTTTGATTCAAGTCCGGATGGTCAGTCGTAAGTCTCAAGTTTCATTCAAATTCCAAATTCAAATACACGGGACGTCCTGCAAGCAAGGCCCTTCTGGCAAGGGTCCACATGTCTTCACTAGAGCCACATGTACCAAACCTCAGTAATCAGTAATCAATCAATCAATCAGTCGGATAACTGATGATTTAATAAAAGTGAAAGAAACCGTGTGAGATGTGCAGTTATGTAATGCATCAAGGAAGAAATATAACTTTTAAGATTCAAGTATATATATAATTATAAATATCATATATGATACATATATATATTATATATACATTATATAGCTACTTTACCTGACTGACTAAGTTACCTGTGACTGTGACAGTGCGTTCTGTAATACTACTGTTTTGTTGCAAGATAATTTGACAGCCGTGTGCAGAATTGTTCTTGAGAGAATCTGGACACTGAGACAAAGGAGTCTGTCACAGTCTGTCTATTCTTTCTGATTTCTGGGGGCAAAACCACTGTGACAGTTGTTGCTGTAGCTCTGGAGAAAATGCCATGGTCGCAAGCTCAACTAGAGCACTGCCAGTCACATTTCCGGATGCCCTTGGCAGCTGCATCTTACAAATCACGCATCCTGCATCCCACTTGTCAATGAGTCAAGAGTCAATGACCATGTTGGCCGATGTTGGCCGCTGTCCATTAGTCATCCGTGTCCGTCTTCCCGTCTAGAATGCTTGGGGCCGAACCATTCAAGAAAACCTCGAGACCCATCTTCTTTTTCACGGTCCGTCAAATCCAGGCCTTATGCAATTTGAGTTTGACTGTCTGACACGGTGAGCATGAAAAGAACAAAAGTGAAAAAACAACATAAATAATAATAACTTAAACTAACTTACAACTACTAATAACATAAAATTGAAAAAAACGACAGTCATCATCTCAGACTCATTCCACCATTTTGCTGCTCGGCGAGTCAGTCAAAGAAGCTAGAAAAATCAACGTCTATGAGAGCCCGGCGTTCAAAGTTGAAGAGATACCTTTTGCAAAGATCTCGTAGCTTTTGAGCATCATGCTGGTCGGACCTGGTTCGTCATATGGACTGTCCAATAATCCAATACATATACAGACCGAGTAATGAGAAACGACTATGTAGACTATAACAGAACATATAAACATAACATAACATACCGTAAGTCTGATTTGATGTTGGATAATTCAGCAGCGGCATTGAATCAACTTGATTTCTATTGTNTGAGAAACGACTATGTAGACTATAACAGAACATATAAAACATAACATAACATACCGTAAGTCTGATTTGATGTTGGATAATTCAGCAGCGGCATTGAATCAAACTTGATTTCTATTGTTAATCATTGATTCCGATGCCTTGGAATCCGGACTCGTGCTTCAGCACATAGAATAGCAGGCGGCGCACTGGCTCATTGCACTTCAGGAGAAGATGCAACTTCACCGGCGTAAAGGGTTCGCAAGCCCTCAATCAGACAGGGCTCAGACTCAAACATGTTCAGGTTCAATCTTGACTGGACTCATTGGCAGGCACTCAGACTCAGACTGGACTCGACTATATCAATTGTAAAAAAATTAAATACCGTACCGTACCTATTACTACTATACTATCTATTACTATTTTTAACTAATACTAATTGATAATTATTGATAAGACTCAGACTACGACTCAGACTAAGACTAGACTAAATTTGACTAAATTATAAATTATCACTGATCATTGGACTGCAATTCAACAGTTCCCGCTTTCAAATTAAACTTCTTTGACCCTTGGGCCTCCGACCATTTGGATAACAAAGACCTCCTGGTCCGTTGCTGCTCTCGGTATGCATCTCCATCGGCTGCTTGTGCCTTTGAAGCAGTTGCAGTTGAAGTTGAAGTCAAGTTCATTGCTGGACAAATATAGTCAGTAAAGTACTAGAGTCAGTACAGTACAGTACAGTCAGTCAGTTAGTTAGTTATTGCTTGATACAGATACAGCTCAGATACAAATACAAATACTCAGATGATGGATACTTCACAACTTTGGTTTCGATACCGTCCGTCTAGTCTGTCCTGTCTAGACTGTCTAGTCCAGTCCAGTCAGTCTAGTCTAGTCACATACCGACCTATCGACCGACCTACCGTTTCTTGGTTAGTTACAGTTACAGTCAGTTCATCAAAACCAAGACCAAGACTGTCTAGTCTAACTGTCTTACAGTCTAACTTAACTCTGAGATTCTGACATCAACGTCTCCAGTTGTCTTCCGATTCTTCGCGGCATCAACATCATCTTTGCTGGTGAGTCCGCAAAACAGTGGTTTAACTATGTTGAAGAACATCCACAACCCCAGAGCAAAGCGAGCACAATTAGCCACGCCCGTCCAACGGGCTTGTGCAGGACGGGCGGGCTTTGTGCCGAAAAAACAGTGACTCACTAATGTGACGATGTGATTCAGCAACAGTTTGCGACACCTTTCTGAAAGAGAAGGTTCAACTAAAATGTTGTCCTCCACATAAACCAGCATCTCCTCCGCTCTCCAGTCGCAATACCCAACAAGCCTGAGTTTGGCATCGGCGAAACAACCCAGGCCCCGCCCGGAGTCTCATGATGATCTGATCTAGCCATCTAGCCACCTATTGTCTATTGTTGACTACTTCTACCACCTGCACTTTTACTTTAACTTTCAGAAACAACTGTGAACACTGAACACTGTGAACTACCGTGCACTGCTGACAACTAACCAAGAAGCGACAAGAGTTCGATGGTTGTTTGCCATAGTGCCGGCACCCTCTTGTTGCTAGTCTGATTCCGAGTCCCGGTCCCAGTCTCATCGTCAACGTTCTGACCACCCTCAGGTAACTTACCAAGCATCCTCATGATGGTCTTGTTGGTTTCATAGTACTGCTCTGCATTGAGAGAACGGGCAGACTTCGGAATTAGTTTCAACTTCAAAGAAATACAATTCCAAAGAGATTTTCTCAAAATGAACCACGTTGAAGATCCTGACAACTGGTTGCCAGCGCGAACTAAATTGGTCAGCAGAGTCGGACATCGCTTGTTGGTTGTGTCTTTGTCTTTGTCTTTGTCTTTGTCCTTCGTTTGGTCCTCTTTCATGTCACTGCCACTCAATCCCCTACCTCTGCCTCTAGATCTGCCCCTACCACGACCTCTACCACCTTTGGAATCACTTGCCACAGCTGGTGTGACGGTGCTGGCGCTGACTTCAGAGACTTTTCCCCATGGCCAGCAGGATGGCAAATCCTTGGACTTCAGTAGTTAACAGTGAGTCATGAGTCATGAGTCATGAGTCGTACAAAAAAATGATAAATAATATATATTATTATTATTATATATTATTCCTTTTCTCATTATCATAATGTGACAATTGACAATTGTGACTTGACTCCAGTACAGGCTTACAGGCTACAGCTACATTGCGAAACGGACTGACTAAGACACTCTTCAGAGAGCGCTAAGTGCTAAGACTATGACTCTGACTCCGACTATGACTAACTTCTGTCATCTGGATCTGAGTCATCTGTCATTTGTCTATACAATTCTATACAGATACAGGAGAGCTGAGCTGAGTGTCTGGCAAAGCGAAGTGTCTGATCATTCGAACAAAGATGAATCGAATGGCATACGCATGTCCATTCGAGGACCTTGGAAGCAAACGGAGACGGTGATCATTTGTCAGTGAGTCAGGTTGCAGTTTGCAATCACAGTCAAGTCAATCAACAGTCAATCAATCGTCTCTTCATTCAACTATGGCCCATGGCCCATGGCGACTAGTAGCGGCGTAGCACATGTCTAAAGTCTAAACAAACACTCGACATTCAACACTCAGCAGTCAGTTAACGGCCAACAGCAGATCATCAATCATCAACTACTCAACTTACTCAATTGTCTGAGAATGGGGCCAAAGTATTAGGTCTTGCTTGGACGACCTGCCGCCCGTGGGGTGCAGGAGAATCATATGAATAATAAGTTTCTATAAAAAAAATTGTAGACTATAGACTCTAGACTCTAGACTAAGACGACGACTAGACAATACAGTACAGTACACTGCACTGATAAAATATGTTTCAGTTTCAGTGTCAGTTTGAGCCTGAGTCCAGTCAGTTCTGGTTCTAGTTGTCACTACCCCAGTCCAATTCCGCCTCAAATTTTTTCACCAATGCATTTGACGGTGCTCCATCTGCCACAAGTATCAGCACATTGAACAGCGCGCCCTCGGCCAATTTGTTCCTTTCCGTCACGTCAATATGGACACAGTGTCACACTGGTCACACACGGCACACGTTTCTTATGACTGACAATTCTGAAGTCTAAATTCTAAACGAAAAAACAATTCCAGTTACCAGATACAGTTTCAGTTTCAGTTTAAACTTTCAGCTTTCAACAAGTAAATCATATCATACTGACATTGCCGACCCAGCCAATAAATGATATGATTATTGATTCGATAATATGATAAATAATATAAGAATATAATAATATACAATATGGCACGACGACGATATGACTCAGCACCTTGATGATGATTCCAGCGGCATCCAGCGAGACAGTGCTTCCTTGATTGCAGACGCTGTTTGCCTGTGCAATCTGAGCGTTGGCACCATGATAGGCTCCTGACAACATACTGACTCCAGACTCAAAAGAAGAACGATGACTCCGGGCCAAAACAATTTCATTTCACATTTCAATTACAATTACAATTTCATTATCCGTCGAGTCAGTCATACCGAGTGAGTCATACCGACATGAGCCCTGGGGCCATGAGCATCGTTTCGTATCGTATCATTGAATCATTGGTACCGGTACTAGTACTACTACTACTACTACTACTACTACTACTACTACTGCTACTACGAGTCATCATCTACGGTACTAGTAAGAAAATTAAAAGAATTTCCTGTACTACTGCTCTGTAATACTAGACTGACTCTGAATGACAATATTTGAAAAATTCACGGTGTCAGCGAACCTGCTTCTGCTGCTGCTAGTTAGTTGTTTCCACCGAACCTTTTTTTTTTCTCCGGAGATGAGATAAGTTGAGTCGAGTCAAGTCGAGTCAACTTCTGACTGACTGATTCTGAAAAGGCGGTTCAACAGTGCTAAGGCTGCAAAGTCGAAGATGCTTTGGAAAAACTGTTCGTTCTGCCCCCCCTGTCTTATCATGCAGGGACAATCAAACTGAAACTGATTCGAAGTCAAAAATGTCTGGGACTTCGGGCAAATCACGGTTGTCATTGTTGGGGTCATCACTGGGTAGAGACACTTCAATCGAAATATCAGAGACAGAGTCAGAGTCCTCACCGGCATCATCAACAATCTCCATACCGTCCTGGTTCTGGTCCATACCGATACCCAGCTCAGTGTTGTTTGGATCGTCTTTCCCTTAGCAACAATTAAAAAAAAACAACAGCAACTAAGTAACAGCTGACAAGCAAACCTGCTTCAGGCTCACAAAAAAAATGCAGTCAGTCAGTCAGTGTGTCAGTGAGTCAGTAATATGAAATGAAATATTCAAGAAATTATTGAAATCTATTATCAATCTAATCTATCTGTCAATCAATCAATCAATCAATCAATCAATCAATCAATCAATCAATCAATCAATCAATCAATCAATCAATCAAACAATGATCTAACTTAACCACAACCAGGTAACCAATGTCGTGAAAGTCATGGTGACGGTGGTGATCAGGATTAGGAGGAATCTCAGACCAGGATAGGTTTGGAATGGGATCATCGGACCATTCAAAGTCATGTGAAAGCAACTCCTGCAAAGGAACGCAAGCCACAATCAAGTCCAACCTGAGAACACAGGCTGTGTTGGGGCTGTGTCAATTAATGTTAATTGCAGTCACAGTCTAAGACAGTCAGTCCAGTCTACAGTCTACTACTGTACTACTGTCTGTCTACTGTCTACAGCAGTCTACAGTCTACAGTCTACAGTCTACAGTCTACAGTCTCAGTCTGAGTCATTCTGTGTCTAGTGTCAAAGCCAAAGAACGACTTGCCATCACGCGGGTGGCGGAGAAGCACATTGCAGAGCATGTCCATCTGCTGCTTTCGACGGGCCTCAATGATGATGCGCTGTGTTCTTGGCAAATGAGCTGTCATACGCCATGGCGGCTCCATCCACGGGGGCATTGGGCCGCCTGTGTTTGCCATGACTTAAAAAAAATGCAAGAGACAGAGACAGAGACGGCAAAATCATGCCATGGCCATGCAGCATTATGAATTTGTAGCTGCATCAAATGCGTATTTAATACATAATTAATAATTACTTGTTACGAGTCAAGTCATCGACGATCGGGTCAGTTCTGTTCTCCCCACGTGACAAGCTGTGATTCCTAGCAGCAAAAGGTCAGCGGTCAGCGGGCAGCGGTCAGTGGTGGCCAGCTTTGCGAACAAGATCATGGCTGTCATGGCATGTCATGGCTGTCGTAATAGATACCTTCCGTAACCGTATTATTCACCCATCACGAATCGGGAGTCATGAGTCATGAGTCATGAGCAATTGCCAACTGCCAACCCAAAAAAAAGATGAATGGAAACGAACAAGTTGCACTTGCACCATCTCTGTGCAGTGATAGACAGAAAATGACTTTGTGACTCTCCCTGAACACTTGAGTGCAAGTCGGTCCTTCTTGACAAGGGGCATTTGCCACTCCGTTGAAGAAAGGTCCGTGACCTAGGAGAAATGTTGGACTGGAGTCTGAAGAATAACAACGCCTCATGTCGCATGACTTTGACTCTGGCTAAAAATACAGAACCAGTACCAGAATACAGTATACATGAAAATTCCTGACTCACTCTTTCTGCCCTTGATTGAATATTTATTTGATTGAGTCGATTGATGGATTGACTATCGATTGCGAAGAGGGCAACGCAAAGCAGCTGCACCAGTGGCGACATTTTCCAATCAAGCCGCATTCTCAATTCCCCTGTACGAGGCTTGACTCGACTGCAACGCACAATACAACTTGTCGATGGTTCACAGACGACGATAAAAGAAACATTCATCAACCACCACCAATCGCACACAAACACTTGCCCATGGCCCATGGCCTACAAAAAAGTGTTTACAAACACTTTTGCTGCCTGCTTGAGCATGGGTGACCGGTGAATTGACTTGACTGGACTTCTATCATAGACTCAGACTGACTCATACAGATACAGATACAGTCAGATAATCAGATACATCTCATACTCACTCATACATACTTAACTTATCACTTCACTGATACTGTTACAAGACTACTAAAATTCCAATTCAATTCAATTCAATTTCAATTCAACTGATTTCATGATCTATCTAATTTGCACCGCCCGCCCCCTCACAATTGATCCCATCATTCTCGGAATGGGTGCACAAGCTGACGCCGTCAAACCGAACATTTTTGCATTGGCGCTTGACATAGATTTGGATACCGCCATGTTTTCGTGATGTCAAGATTGCGAGAGCATGGTATGTAGTCAGATTATTCTCCATGACAGTGAATCTGATGGAGTTCTCCTTGGGAAGCTTCATGACAGCATCGTTTTGCTTCGCCAAACCCAAGCCTTTCATTCTGTGAGTTTCTTTCTTGACGAATATCTCTTTGATAAAAGCAAATGGAATGAAGAGCAATGAAGCATTGTTCCACAACAACTTCTTGAGCAAAGGCTCCAACATTTGTCGTGGAACCGGCTGCCAAAAGGCGTTCTCGCGGTCAAACGGCAAATGTGTTGCATCCAAGTGCATCAACCAAGTGTAACGCTCACATTGGTCCTGCACAAAAGCATCCTGATCACGATCTGAATGCAAACATTGCACATCATGATTGACCGCGGGAGTGTCACTCATGACTTGACTCATGACTCGCTGATTTACGATCAGTAGCAATGTAGGGTTTGGGCCGAAAAGAAACTCTTCGGGGTGAGAGTCGAGTCAGATGCACTTTATAGCCGGAGTCGGAGGTGATTATTTAAAGACTGAGACTGTGACTATACAAATGGTAACGGAAAAGATATATAACAAAAATACCATAATCTTAGATTCCTGAAATTCCCATGTATTTCCAACAAATTATACACAGTCACAGAATCAAATCATATCATATTCTTCCATCTTGACGGTTGGTTGGTCGTTGACCGTTGACTACACTGACTGACTGATAGTCTGATAGTATACTCCGTCGTCCCGTTTCCTTGAGGGCAGGACAGTCACTTCCCCGAATTGCACCATTGTAGACCTGTTGTGGGCTGTCTGTGATGTCTGTCATCCATGTTTTGTCAATTCATAATTCATGCATTTTGCAGTTGCAGTCACTTGTCACAATCTGCAGTCTAGACAGTCTAGAGTCTAGAGTTTTCAATTCGGATCACTGGCAAGCTGTAACTGTAAGGCTTGGTCTGGAACAAACAACCGATGAGCAGTCTGAGTCGCCGTGCATCACAACATTGGAGTCACTTTCGCCCTTTCGCTTCCTCACGTGGCCGATTGCAAAGTCGGACCCGATAGACCAGTGGCAGAACAAAAAAAAGTTTGACAATGCATTACAACACGATCACTTTAAGATCATCTCATATGATCATATTATTATTTAATAATACAATATCAATATCAAATCATATCACTCTAAAACTCTGCCTCTGTTTCTATGCCTCTGACTCTGACTCTGACAATGCACTATTATCAAACACTATCATTGCATCTGAATCATCATTATCAATCAACTCAAATGTGAAATGACTAAAACTTAAACCAAACCAAACCAGGAATCGCAGCCCCATATGCATTTCCAACTTCAAATGGTCCAGCACTCATATCAGGTGACAACAGGCTTAGCAAGGGCCCTGTGCCAGTTTGTGCAACAAAGTCTGATGCCACCTGCTCCTCGGTAATTGTAGGCTGCAATGCCGCAGCAGAAGTGATCGTTCATAAGAAATCAGTGTACAGTGTACAGTGTACAGTTGTTCAATGAAAAATATGTTTAACTGTTCAGTCTAGTCTAGTCAGTAATCATCAGTGATAATTGATAAGTGATAAGATAAGTTAAGTCTGTGATAAATCCGGAGCCCCGGCACCTGAACTAACTGAACTTGTACAGTTAGTAGAAGATGTTTTAAGATGGAATTGAAGAAAAGGACAAGGCACTGTTTCATCCCACATGCACATTTGCGTCACAACATAGGTCTCCGTGCCACAACCTGCCGCAATTCCGCTTACCTTGGGTGACAAAAAAATACGGTACACCACACGGACCGAAGAGGCTGACTGTCTGACTTGGGTGACTTGCTGATATACCACTGCCGCTGCCACTACAATACATAAAAAACATATAAATATATAATAAATAATAACAATAACAACATACAAATCATATATCATAGCATATCAATAATATATATCGGCATTGTCGAGTCATATCGTATCCTTCCAGACATGGTGCAAATCGTTCTTTGAATGCACGTTGAGCCTTCAGCAATATGGCAGCAACGTTGAATTTCGACCCGTTGATAAATTTTGCGCCAAAAGTCTCCTGAGTCTGTAAGTAGTCGCGGCTCTCTAGAATTTTGAGATTTGTGATTACAAGGAAGTGGCGACGAAACAGTAACAGAACAAAGAATGTTCAAGAAACATCAACTCACTCCATCGCAAAAAAAAAACAACTCGGACAAAAAAACAGTTCCGACAAGGTTCACCCAGTTTCTTCGTAAGAATTGCTACAGGTTTCGAAATTAACCCCGTTTGCTCGCTCACAGTCCCAACAGCGTGAACCAGGTGTTTTGCAATCAGCGACACATGGGTTTCAGCTATCCTTCCTGGTAGAAAGGCTGATGCAATCTGCAATTGGGCCTTTGCAATTTGAAATTGAAACTGGATTTGGTTCCGGGTTGCATTGCATGACTTGGTTTCAAACGTTTAGGAAATGTGTTTTAACATATCATTTCATATAAATCAAAATCAAAATCATTTGGTGCCTGGTGACTCCACTTAAGAGTCTTGATATAGTCATCGTCATCGTGAAAAAACACGCAAATCCAGATCCGCAAAAAAATGAAACAAACTGAGGGCAAGCAACATCTAGTGCATTTGTGCTGCAAGAGGACCCACTGCCACGTTCACAAGATAGCTCAATGGTGCCTTTTCTGCGCAATGCCACTTGCACTTTGCGCGCAGTGCTTGTTCGAAGGTTCCGTGCTGCTACAAGTGCTGGCTCGCTGATCTCCACAACATCCAATGGGTCAGCGTCAGCATCCATGATTGCACAATCATGCAAGCAATGCAAAAACTTAGATATATCGATATATCACTATATCTATCTATCATTGTTATCCAATTTCTTTATATTTTTTTCTGTGCGATACGTTGGTGACGGTGGTTCAGAAATGCGTGTGGTGTGGATTGTGTATCACTGTATCTTGTGGTTTTGTGGTGCTGAACTACGTGAAACTTGGGCGGAACAAACATGTCGCACAAACGCAGCCGTGATCAATCAAGGAATGGCCCCAAATTATCCCAAATTCGGAGTTTTTCTGAAATTTCGTGAAATTCAAAAAACCTTAAAAAAGTATACTTTTTGGGGATTTTCGAAATTTCAGTAAAACTCCGAAAACGCAAAAAAACATTACTTTCTACAAAATCCTAACTTTCAGCAATTCTCAAAAAACGGCCGAATTCACTAGTTTTCTAGAAATCGCAAAATTTGATAGTGCCACAGACAACCCCCCTCACAGGCCCGGAAAGACTTTCTTAAGATATACATTTGCAGCTGCGCCGCTTTAGGATGCATCTGTATTTCTCTTTAAGTCAGTCTGTAGCACCGAATATCTTATAAAGATTTGTTTTACAAATATTTCTAACTCTAACAAAGCATATCTAAATAATATTTCTAAAAATGTATCTAATGAAATCAGAGTATTTGAAAACAGAAAAGGTGAATATGATGTAGAAACCATGAAAAAACGCAGCTTTCACCACTATCAACTATGAAGCCGTGGAGGGCTGCAGGTTTTCTTCAATGGAATTGTCCAGTCATGGCAGAAAAAAATCTGGCAAAGCACCTGGGATATGAACAAAACCCTACAAAAGAAATATCAAAAATTGGATTGAATATAATATACTTGTCAACCGCCAAAAAAATAGTGGAAATGAAAGCACGTGGTGTGACCATACATGTGCCTGATTACGTTTTGGACACCATGTTTCTGCCAAAGAGGTTCACCTCTTCCCCTCCATGAATCGAATTTTGGGCCCCAACGATGTCATTCTTGGACATCTCTGCCAGCATTCCGATCGAGTCCTTTCCGGATGGATTTTCACCAACAAAAACAGTCATCCTTTCAATGCCCTGCTTTGAGATGCAATGGATTTTTGTTTGGAGGGGAAAACTGGGAAAATTCCAAAAATTCCCATGTTTGAGAAATTCCCATGTTTAGAGGGGAGAAATTTGGAGGAGCGAAAATCCATTATGAATTCTCATACATGGAGTTTCCTCAATGGATTTCTGTTTGGATGGCAAAAATTCCCCCCCCAAAAAAAACCTGGGAAAATTCAAAAATTCCACTGAAATTCCATCTTGGGTGAGGGTGTCTTTCCGGTTCGCAATCTCCAGTTTCAGGCCTTGATTTCCCGGTGTGAAGGCCGGAAAGTAATGGTGTTCCTTTGAAAAGATGACATTTTCTTCCTAAAGCTCAAGGTGGTTTGCTGCATTTGCTGCTGGTTTAAAAAAAAATGCAGTTTCAAACCAATGTGAAAGGTGGTATTAACACAAGAAATGGTGGAGATTCATGGTGCACCCTTCCATGCATGGTCAGACGAGTAGAAGCGCTTCGGGTGAAACCTTCCCCCCGGATCCCACTCCTGCCATTGTTCAAGGCGCCCGTAGCAAACAATTGCTTGCAAGTAACCTCGACAGAAATGTGGAAAGAATCTCTATACCTGTAGGATCCATGGGATTTTACCTACTAATTTCCCATAAAAATCAACTAAATTAGTAGGTAAATATACCAGTCCCACAGATCCTATGGGATACCTAAATATTTCTTGTTAAACAATCTTTGATTTGTTGATCAAAAGAAAAGATGTTGTGATACTTTAGATCTACCCCCACCCATGATTCCAGTCACCACAAGGATTATTATTAGATGATTAGTAGGAAATCTCTACACAACCTTTCATTTGCCACTGTTACTGGGGGTAGATCCAAGGTCCAAGTGATACTTGTAAACTTCTGAATCAAGTATCAGTGTCTTTTGAACAATTGTGTTGCAAAAAATTGTGTTTTTGTTGGCAAAACGAATCAAGGCTGCAACTCAGTCTGCTCAACAAAATCCCCAACAAAAGGGGGAAAAAAAAACACTCCAAAGGAACGAGGAATGTACTCTTCAACCCCCTCAAAGCGAGGTCTAATCTATTGAATCATAGTAAAACAACACCCGGTTTTGGGGGTCCTGTCATGATATAACCATCCTGGAGCAACGAGAATATAAAATTGAAGCATTGAATCATGTCTCAAAAATGAGAATCTAAAGATCAAAATGGTGAAACTTTTTATGATCCTGGCAATTCTGCTGGTGCCCGTTTTGGGATGGTTAAATGACCCCATTCAAAGGTTGTTGGTGACCTCCACCCTGGTACTGAATCCTTGTAAATAATGGGATAAACCACCCACCTGAACTGGTGAGTTTACCGGATTTTAGCTATCAGACCTGTATTTCACAATATTCTGCTCTCACCAAACATCATTCTGGGATTTTGCTGGGGGAATCCCTTTACAACAACCCACCATTTAGGGGTGACCTGGTTCACCTCGGTATCATTTGGGGTGTCTTTTTTTCCGAACCCCATTGGTGACTTCATGGAGGCCCTGGAACGAACCTGCTTCAAGTTGAAAAAAAGGCTGCCTTTAAAAAGGGACAGAAGAAAAAAGAAACCCACGGCTGTCTAATAATGGAAGCCGTTTTAGATGAGTGGGAACATGTCTGCAAGGTTAAAAAAATGTCATTTGGCCACCACTTTGCCATGGTACTGAATGCATCGGGTTCTCCAATGGTAGGGTCCTGCACGACATTCTGGAAAATCTCCAAGGCTACCAATGGTGCTTCAGACCCTACAGCGGACATGGCCCAGGTATGCGATGTGACCTGGGCGTACGTGTTTATACATGGTGAGTGACGTGACGTTGCTTGCTTGGCTGAGATTTGTTTGGATGTGAAGGTATCGTGGTGGGTATAAAGGAGACTTTTTCATACTGCTTCCTCCCCTTGTTGAATTGTGATTCTATCATAATATGGTGCATGGATGTAGGGGAAGCAAAACAAAAACAGGATAAAAAAATACTATCCATAACGCAATGAGTGGTGATTTTGTTGAAGGCGTGCAACAAGTTTATGTTTTGGTCTCTCATAGAGAGTCAAAGTGGATGAGAGGAGCCTAGCCTAGCCATCCAATGGAACTTTCCTATTTATGATCTTGTGTTTCGAAAAAACGGCCAGGCGACTGTCAAAAATTATAGGAAGTGTGTTTCAACAAGACCCCACGTGGTGGATTTCGATTCTTTAAATCATGCCAACGTGTTCAGCATGCTACAAAGTGGGCCCCTAACTATAGTTGTAAATGGAGTTATGGGGCCCCTTACAAATCTGATCAAATCTGTAACTGGTGCTATAAACTAGTTTTTTGAACCCCACTTTTGTAGGTTTCTTCATCATCCAACCCCCCAAAAAGCTCACCCCTCCTTGGCCGCCAGAGGTCCGTCAAACCCGGCTCCCGGTTTCGCAGCATCATCCATAAGCTCAAGGCATTTTGCCAGGCTCTACAGCTTCTCATGGTCTGCCGAGTCCGACGGAAAAAAACGAGAAACGAAATGGTGCTACCTGGAAAACATGGCCCATAGGATCCATGTATGGTATATTTACCTACATTTGGTTGGTTTTTATGGTAAATGTAGGCAAATATAGCATACATGGATGCTATGGGTGGTAAAGTGGCACTTTTTTTGACCACCGCGACGGGTTTTTTGGGGTAAAGTTGATGGAATTAACAGCAACTTGTTTTCCAGGTACCTTCGAAACAGTGTATTTACACTCCCTGAATATATCTTCCAACGATTTTCAGGTGCGAGCTGTTAGTTGAAGGGAGAAAACGTATATTTGACACAACCAGGTACATGTATATAAGATAGATGCAAAATACAATTCGATCATTTTTGAATAGAAAAATAGTTCTACCATTTAGACTACAGACATTGAAAAGTCATTTCATATGTAAACATAAGCATTCTACATCCATACATGTGTGTGTGTGTGTTGATGAAAAGGACGAAATTTCCATGTTGGGTACCACCATGTACATACCAAATTTGCAGAACAAAGTCCACAGGGAGGACGAGGCGTGACGTGACGTCTTCTCAAGATCTTGCCAACTCAAAAATCAGGCCGGGACTTCTCAACAATGAACAGCCTTCCACTCCCCATCATCCAATATTCAAAATTGGATGAAATTGGAATTTAAACCAAAAAAACAACATCGGCCACGGATTTTTCTAGGTGGACCATTGTGGTCCCTTAACTGTTGTGACAAAAAGACATCCATGTTTTCGAGGACCAAAGACAGTTTCAACCACCGAGTTGTGTCGTGTTGATTCATCTCGAAAAGGACAATCTTTTAGATCTCCGGTCAAAAATTGAATATTTTGGCTCATATGGATATCATACAAAATAAGGACATTCTATCATGGTGAACCCAGAAAAAATATATCAGATACATTAAAGCTTTCCATTTGATCACACCATAGGAATCCATAGGACCATTTCTGATGCTCACTTTGATCTGCCCCGAAAAAAAAAAAAAAACTCAGGCAGAAAGTCAAAATACTGAAAAAAATTGGACTATTTTTTCCGAAATACCCTCCCCGAAAATTACATAGAACCTGAAAAAAGACCCCTGGAAAAGGAGATTCCTATTGGAAACCATCATTTTCAGGTGCCATGTTAGTTTCAGGGCGTGTATTTTCTTGCATTTTTCCTTACTTTAGAAGACTTTCCCCAAACAAATCCGTTTCAGCCTCTTCCACCGTGGCATCATTCGCAGCCACCTTACGGGCAGGTGGCATTTGGAAGTGATCGAGGTAAAGGCCGTGGCACGGAAAGGATGATTGCGAATATCTGCGTAGCCATGAGTGGACTGACCAGTTTCCAGGTGCTTTTTTTCTCTTTGAGAAACCCAACATTATATACAAAATCGTTTTGTTTTTTGTTTGTTGAAGCTTGCGCAACCCTACGATAGACAAGTTGTTTGCTGTCGATTTGTGCGTGGATGGGTGATGTGAGTTCACATGCACACTCAGACAGTACTGTACAATGTATATTTAATTCATCCATATGACAACACTACAGGACATATCATATAATATATGCACATGCGGTTAAGTAAATAATATGATATGCACGTTTTATCAAGACATATTTTCCCCCTAACGGTGAAATATATCCAGGGGAAATCCTATGCTGTTGTTGTGGGGTTCAACACCATTCAGCCCAATTTTCACCTTGATGTGGGGTTTTTTGCAGCGTCGCGCCTTATCTTCTTGCATACGGTCTAAAAGAAAAAGCGCCAACTTCCATTTCCTGAGAAACATGACAAGTTGAACATCCACGGGTCCACCAGATGTTTTTAGCTGATTCTGTGAAGTTCCCACCATGAATTTCATGTGCTGATTCTGTGAAGGGTAGGTTTTTCACGAGTATCCATGAAAATGCTGAACCGTTTTTTTTTCGCCGTTTTTGTCCCAGCTTTTTTGGGATAAATGCCAAGCATCTTCAGGTCGGCACAAGCAATCAACGCAGCATTATAATGAGCAGTGAGAGGTGTCACCTGAGACGAATTTTCCCTGGGAAAAAAAATTCAGGACTCAACCGAAGCTGAACAGTTTTTCCCTGAAAAATGGTGGGACTGGAAGACTATATATACTTTCCTATTGGGGGGCTTTTTTGGGAAACTGTTCAGGGGCGAACTGTCAGTTAAACTTCGGGAGGGTAATTATTGTAGGTACCTTTTTGGGGAGGTTACCTATCGAAATCCGCCTTGTTTCACGTTAATCATTGGAGGTTAGAAGGCACCACCACCACCCTGTTGATGAGCAGTGTTCAAAAACCAAAACCCTCAAATCCATCATGATGAAATCGTGATTTCGTGATTGGGAACCATCCAATGTCGCAGAAAAAAATCCTGAGTTTAACTGGCTAGTGTATACATAATGTAAGAAAAAACTCCAAAAAACCAGGGTGAACTGTTCCCCGTTTAAGTTTCTCAAGTCACAAGAAACTGCTGTGCATCCCTTACACCTGCGAAAATTAGCACTTTGAACCTATAAATCACTCAATTGAAAAGATTAATCAGCTTCCATCCACCAACATTTTTGTGTTCAAAATGTCACCTTTCCCGGAAAAACTAACGAATGTTCCCTAAAAAGGGACTATTTCAGTAGGGAATACATCTGAACCAACCATTGATTTTCAGGGGACAGCCGTTAGTTTTCAGGGGAGTACCTCCAGTTACTTCATCCCTTGCTTTCTCCCGCACCTCCCCAGCACGCATGACGTCCAGCGTATGCAGGCACACGGCCACATAGCTGCTTTTCCTAACAGCAAATCCATCGACGTTTTTCAGGGCCACCGCCCATGGGGATTTAGTTTTGCAATTACCAAATATCAATGAAACTAACAGTTCGCACCCGAAAATACGCCAACTCCCAGAAGGAAACTGGTATTCCAACCATCCCTTTTCAGGTGCTACTGTTGATGGCTGAAATCCGGCGTTCACCAGTTGAGGTTGGTAGTTTATCCCATTATTTGCAAATGGTTTTATACATCCCTGGTGGCAACAGTATCAACCAAAATGAGACTGCCATTTTTAGGAAGTGGATTTTGCTAGACTAAAACTAAAACCAAGTCGCTTTTGCGGAAACTCTTGCGTGCCAAAAATCTGGGTATTTTTACCCTTTAAAAACAGATTAGAATTTGACGTTTCCGGCCATTGGAGAGGATTCGGATTCCCTTACTTCTCACCACTAAATTTTGTTTTACTCCGCTCTTCATCAGAAGCTGTCCATAAAACAAAAAAACAGCAAACCATCATATCGAGTCCGCTGATGGTTAAAACACACAGACCACAAACAAAAACGAGACATTCCTCCAAAAACCCCCCTGGTCAACACACACCAAAAAAGTCCGTTGCTGAAAAATACCTCAAATTTGGGTCCTGCCTAAACACTGGAAAACAAGTGGATAATGAAGGTTTTGGAACGGGTTTCCCTTCATAAAAATGAAAAAAAATATGGCTACTGGCTACCCGCTTAAGTTCCCAGGGTTTTTTCCCTAGGCAAACCCCCCCTATCCCTCCCTTCGACCAAATCTCCGGCTCTCCCCATCTCTCCATCGATCCCAAGGAGCGCTAAAGTCTTCAATGCATGAGTCGCCAAATCAGGACTCCATTTCCAAGCCTCCAACGCTGGCTATTTTTGGAATCCAAAATAAATTCGGAATGGTAAAAAAAGCAAGCACACAGTCCCCCCAAGTTCAACTGCTATGCCCCCCCATACACCTATAAACTGGGGGAAAATTAAAAAATCCCAAAACAACATTTTTACAAAGAAATTTATCATAAATTTATTGTAGTATTATGCAGATGAACTTGGGGGAGTGTGCTCTTGCAAAAAAAACAATATTCATAAATTTAAACCATAAATTTTACACATAAATTTCAAGATAAATTTTATTCAAAATTATCTTAAAATTTATTGTTCAACTTTCTCTCCCCGCTTCTTTTCTAGATTGTCCTGATGCTTCTGTGTTTTCTGATGTCTTGCTAACTTTTTTTTCCTTACATTGCATTCACAAACAGCGCAGTATTCTTCAACTTGACCATATGCTTTGTCATATGCTTTTTTTCTCTCTATGTGTTTCCAGTACTTCTCTTTTTCTTTGTCCAAGCATCTCATACAATATTTTTTATCTTCATAAAACAAATCAGCATCCTTTGTAGCATTACACCTTTTACAATATCTTTTCTCCATACTATTTGTAGGTGTCATCCTTTTAAGTCTCTACCGCAGTTCTACTATGAACTTGGGGAAACTGCCTCTCACNTCAAATCAAGGTATTTGAATAACTCCCTGTTCTGTTTTACAAATGCTTTATCTGGTTTAACATATCTTTCGCCACCAAATCTTTCAAGTAGTTTTTCGTTTGAATAAAAATCATTGATTTGTTTTGTAAGTGTCTGTCTATTAGCACTATAGAATTCAATTGGCATTTTGTTGTAATGATATATCCTAAAGAACTTGATTTGTAATTCAAACTTGTCAAGATTGCTATTCTTTTGTTGTTTCATAAATTTTTTTTCATTTAGTTTCATTTCTGTACATTTTTCACAGCATCCGCCGTATTCGCCAATGGCATTGCATATCTGTGGAGGTAGTTTGTTGCAAAGTGTAAGTTTGATATCATTGAGTTGGATTTTGTGCTTTTTACACTCTTCACACCTGCTATAATCAAACAGCATTTTTTATTAGTATATTAAGTCATTATTCCTTTAAGTCATTTTCGTCATAAACTTATTTTTCAATTTTTATTTTAACATTGAATTTATCTTCTATATCCTTTATTGCTTCTCTGATGGTTGGTTTTAACCAAAGAAGTCTATATGCCCAAAAACTAGGCGTCATAATATTTTTGAATTCTCCAATTGTTCTATGTCTTTTTTCATAGTTGTCTCTTCGTTCTTTGTCCAAATGTCCTTTGTATCCAAAACCATCTGTATAATGTTCGTATCCAATAGCACCAAATGAAACCGTCTTACCATCCACTATAGCATCAAACTTTTTACCTTTGCTATTACTTTTCCGTAATATAACTTCTCTCATTAATATCATTTAGACTTTTTTCTTGGGGGTTGTTTTCGCACTACTTGCTGTGCCAGATGAAGGAGTATTGCTCCTGCTTCTACTTGCACCTCTTCTTAATAGTCTATCTCCCGTATTATTATCAGAACTATCATCTCTGCTCCTGCTTCTATCACGATGAAATGGGATATTAGTTGAAGCGCTAGGTTCTTCGTTTGTTGTTGAGGAATCTTGTTCTTCATCTGCTTGGTGGTTGATGTCATACTCTGGTGGGACTGTTGTATTCCATAAGAATTCTGCAACATTAATTCCTACCATTGAAGCATCAAAAGCAAATTTTGCTAATCTAAAACCGGTTTTCAGACTTGTGCTTCCAAATCCTTCACCTCCATCATCATTATCATCGCTTGTTGGCGGTGATTTAGAATTACCTTTTCCAATAGGTATTGCATTTGCTTGTGTTTCTTTTTCCAGTCTTGAAGGTTCTTTACTACTAAAATTACCGGATTTCATTTTCAAAATGTATGATTTTATAAATTCATCGGTGAGTTCATTTTCTCCTACTCCAATCTGTTTATCTTCCATTTGCTTATTTGCAGTCTGTGTAGATTTATCGTGTGTTTTTATCATATCAAATTCTAAATCATTTTTATTCAAACTTTTATTATGATTGATATGTGCATACTTCAAGTAATTCAACATATCATCATCATCAATAGGTTTCTTGATTTTCTTCAACTTATTTCTTGTCAAAAACATTTATTAATAATAATTAGATTTTATTATTAATAAATTCAATCCCTACTGCCTCTTGGTTGTTGTCTTTTTTGTAATCATTAATTCTTTTTTTCAAAAGTTCGGCTTCCACTCTCCTTTCCCACCTCCCGTCGTTTATCATTTCTTGTGCTAGATTATTCAAGTGTTGCCAATTTGTTATTCCTTTCCCTCTGCCTTTTTTACGCAACCCTTCTAATGAAACTTCTGGGTCTCGTGTGTCAGTACCTCGTATAAATAATTGGAATTCTAATTCCTCTTCCCTCCATCTTGAAATATTTGTTGAATAGGAGATATCTTTCATCAATTTAGTTTTCTTTTTTGGTTGTTCTTCTTGTTGTTGTTCTTGTTCTTCTCGTGCAGTCATCATTTCTGGGAAAAATTCTTCTTCTGCTTGTTCGTCTTCTTGTCTTGTTAAATCTACTTGGGTAGGTGTTCTGCTTCTTATTGGACTGGTTATACCTGATAAAAAACTTTGTATCGTTGGAACAAATCCTTGTCGTTGTACTTCGTCTCTGTGTGTTTCAAATAATGCTTGTTGTCTTGATGCTTCTCTCCTTGCTCTTGCTTCTAATTCTGTTTGTATCTGTGCCGATACCATCCCTCCGTTATCTGCTTGAACTTCCGCTGGTGTTGCTGTTCCTGATGATGACGATGATTGTATTCTATCAACATTAAAAGTTCTTCCATTCACTCTTGCATTTTGTCTCATCAGTATCCCTCTCATTTCTCTCTCTAAAATTCTGTTTTGTTGTTCCTTAAGTATTTCCAAATGGTCAGTTCCATCAAAGAAACTTCCTTCTGGTGATGCTTTATAAAATGTTGCTGTTTTGTCTGGTAATTTACCAGTAATGGTTTCATTTTCATCTATTAGATTGATAATCTCATCATATGTTGGGCGTCTCTTCAATCCTAATTTTGAATAAGGATTGACTAACTCTAGTGTTGCCGTTGCCATATTAATATAAATTATGTTAGATAAAATAATTTATATTAATTATCTTTTGTAAGTTTCATCCATCAACTTTTTTAATTTACTGTAGTAGTTTTCTAGGTGTTCCTTTGATGGTCTTGATAGATTTGGTCTATACAATTCATTTTGTACTCTATCCAATTCGTTTTGATAGTTTGCTCGTTTGTTTCCTTCAATCAT
The DNA here is from genome assembly GCA_000507305.1 of Breviolum minutum Mf 1.05b.01. Lineage (NCBI taxonomy): Eukaryota > Dinophyceae > Suessiales > Symbiodiniaceae > Breviolum > Breviolum minutum. Next base: position 90,153 of record DF241376.1, on the reverse strand, counting down.
ATCTTTTCTCAATAATATCATTCCTTCTCTGGCACTTCTTAATTTCATTTCTTTGTGTAGGTGTTCTAGATATTTTGTGTCAGCCATAAACGGCGTGAAGTCCATCATAGTTGTATGTAGATGACTTCTATGTCCTTTAGTGTTGGTCTTTTTCTTGTGATGATACATTGCTTATATTATTATTTAGATTTTAAATTTTAGATTTTAATCGTAAACAACTGCTCCGCAGTTCTTTAGGATTAGCGTGGTTAATCGTAAACAAGACTTCCGCTTTCCCTCAACTCAAGGACGCTTTCCGACACCATATGTATAAATATTTCTTGGATTTGTTCAGTACTTTGTAATACTCCTTCTGTACCCTTAATCTTGAAAGTGATTAAACTTCCCATTTTGGTATTTTGCCCTGTGAAGTTCAAATCCGCCATCTTTTCAAAAGAGCAACCTATTATGAATTTGTTTTCACGATACTGCTTATAACTGATATTTACCGAGTTTTGGTCAGCATTCATATAATGCAATGTACGACGCAAAAAGTAAAACGCTTCAGATAGAGATTGACATTCAAACTCTGGGAATTTCTTATTAGCAATTTGCAACTGCCAACTCAAATTACGAGAGTAGTCTTGGAAACCTTTGCCTTCTTGAAGTGGTACTGACGCGGCCGCCGGTCCGTCATTAATCTCGCTATTAATCATAGGATTATAAAAGTAGTTCCATCTCTTATGAACATAGTTATCTACCAAAAATTGTCCATATCTTGTTCCTTGTCGTTTTTCTCGGTACAGTGTTATAAATGCTGTTGATAGTTTAGATGCGCTTTTTACTATGTTCATTTTGATTTCTCCACCTCCTGCGTTGAAGGTCTGCGTCAAAGTGTGGTATTGTGGAACGATAAGTTTTAAACTTTGTCCCTCCAATAAGTGTTTGGTAATGTTGTTATCAACGGTGTTGTCTAAAGTTATGACTTCAGCACGGATAATAACATTATTTATCTCCCAAGATACTGATGTATTACCTCCTTGAAAGTAGTACCCATTAGCATCAGTTTCAGTTGTTCCATTGCCTTCTGGTACTACAACAGGTTCATTACCATCACTTACAATCGTGAATTCCAACTCTAAAGGTGCAAATCTCAAAGGTAAATAATAATTACTCTCAAGTAATCCACAGCAAGGTTTATGTCCTAGTCTCATTTTACCATTATTACCCGCAATACCGCATAGCGAATGGCGAGTATGACGAAAATCAATTTTACCCCATTCATTATGGTCTCCAGTAGGTTCTACATCTACACCATCAGGTGGGTCATTACCATTAAGTTTGATAAAGTTATCTAATCCATTTGCATACTTATGATATTTATCATCCCAACTTGGATTTGCACTACCTTCTATGTCATCCATTTCATTTACATCTTTTGACTTGAAAGACTTGAATAACTCACAATGGCGATTATACTCAATAATATCTTGAACAAGTTGTCCCCCAACAGTTGCTCTATATCTATTGAAGAAGGCGTGTAATCCACCCAATGGTCTTAAAAACTTCTCTCGTGTCCCATCAGTATTCTGAAGAGTTGCAAATAATCTAATTGAAGATAAATCTAGATATTGATTACTATCTCCGCTGATATAAAAGCGTATATTCTTATTACCTGCATTAGGCGCATAGACATTACTACCTGATGGAAAATAATTTACAAACCGTCTATCGGTAATATACTGACTAGTTTCTGGTAATCCAAAGTTAAGTTGATTAATCATTGCATCATTTGCTTCACTAACAATTGTGTCCATTACTATATATGTTTTATTTAGAAATTATTTTTTATTTTTCCTTTTTTATGTGCCCCAATCTCAACAGTATTTTTAGACTTTTTATTATTTATATTGTTTAATTTTGTTATACTATTTTTGTCACGAAGTTCGTGAGGCTTGTTCCTCGCGTCGCGAATGCTCGCGAGGCTCTGGTGAGCGTCAAGTTCTACTAAATCTTTTATTTGATTATAATCTTTTACTGGAGTATTTAAATCTTTTTGTAGTTTATCATAGTTGCTTAACCCTTTTGTTAAAGGTTTCAATCTAGGTTCATTTTTATAATCTACTCTATGGAACATTATTAATACTACTTATATTTTAATTGAGGTATTAGGATTAAATCCATTACTTATTGAAGTTGATGGATTGATACGGATTAACCCATTACCTGCAAAGTTTTGAAACCCGTGTGAAATAATAGGATTAGTCTCATTGAAGTCTGATGTTATAGCATATCCATCAAGAACACTAACAGGGTCGTTAGGGTTGCGCCAGTCCCTTCTGCGAGGGTCTTGCTTTTCACCTTTTTTTCTTTTAGGTTTTACTGCTGGTGTTGCATAAGTAGTTGTTTCAAACTTGTTTGGTTGAAGTTCATTTATCCTATTAATCACAGCGGATGCCAAACTGTGCCCAACCAGTCTTGACACTTCAGGAGATTTATTTAACATATCCATTACATCACGGTACTTTTCGGTGTTCTCTGCGTTTCTAGTTGGTAAGTGTATCAAGTCATCAATTATATCTCTAGTTATACTTCCATCCTTCCCAGTAGTACCGCTGATATATAAAGTTTTATTCACTTTATAAAGCCCAGAAGGACTATCATAAGCATTCTTCAATCCTTGACGGTCTTCTAAAATCTCTTTGTTTCCTATGTGCCTTACTTCTGAATAAAGTGTTGAGTTTCTATTCCCTAAATTTCTATTCATATTTCTTGCAAAATCATCCATTTTCTTATTCATATTATTTTCCTTCTTTTTAGCATCATCCATCATTCTCTCATCTTTCATATCGTTAAACTTTTTAACTAAGGCGTCAAAACTTGCTTTACCAATTCTTCTTGCTATTTCTTCTCTTGCAAATAAATCTTCTGCTGTCCTGCCTGCTATAATCCTACCTAGTGCTTCTTCTGCAACTTCTCTACCAACAACTCTACCTATTCCACCTAAAATTCCAATCATATAATATATAAATAGATTATAAATTATTTTCTATCTTTATATTATATGAGCAATAAGTTAGTTTATAAAAAAATATTTATTGATAGCAACTATAGATTACCGCAGTCAAAATCAAGCGCAGATTTTACCATAGAACTGAACGAGAATATGGAATGCCCCGAAGGGACAAAATTACACATAACTGACATATCTATTCCTGCCGCGTGGAAATCTACTGAAGTAAATTTCTATGAGTATATGTATGTAATGATTTTTGACAACAGTGATGTTTTTGTGAAAAACTTCCGGATATATTTAGGGAATAAAATATATTTTGCGGAGCAAATCGCTTTTGATATGCACGCTGGATTGAACACAAACACCAATGACTTGAACGCAGGTGGTATCTTTAATTACGCATATGACAGTGCAACAAGAACAGTTCAGTTTTCTATCAAGGATGGTTTAAACTACAAAGTGAAAATTCCCACAAACGACGAACTAGAAAATTATGTCAACAATACTTGGAATACAACACAAGCAAACTACGATAGTAGCAACCCATTATCAATAAACTATTTGTTGAGCAACTATGTGCCATCAAATCCACTAACTGTTTGGACATCGTCTTATCTAAATCTAGTACCATTTAGATACATATTCATCTCATCACCAGAGTTGTCTGATTATAGATACTCTGCTCCAAACACATACTCATCATCAATCATCAAAAAGGTTTTGGTCAATTCTCAATTGGGTGGTATCATCAATGATGCCGGCTCAAGTTTGAGTGAAGACTTCATTGATATCAGCAATAAGAACCTCAAACGATTATCTTTTAAGATTACAGACGAAAAAGGTGTAGTTATGAACCTCTACGGAATTCCAGTTCAGTTTGCCCTTCTTATCTCCCACTCGTCTTATTGAAAATAAAAATCATAACAGCAAACAATAATATGAAATCATCAGTCTTAAATTCTATCTATATTCTACAAAAATTATATAAATAGAATTTCTACACAATAATATATGAGTAGCATTAAAGTAGTTGATGTTAATAATGAAGAAGCAAAGCAAGAAGAAGCAATTGAACAACCAATTGAAGAAGCAAAAGAAGAAGTTAATGAAATTGTAGAAGAACCACCAGAAGGGACAAAGGAAGCAATTGAAGAAACAAAACAAGAAAATGAACCTGTGAAAGCGCAAGACGCAAAGCCTAGTGTGAAAGCACAAGACGCGAAGCCTAGTGTGAAAGCACAAGACAAGTTAGTTAGGTGTCCCAAATGCTCACGTGAGATGAAACTCAAAAACTACAGATACGGACATCAACAAAGATGCCAAGGCGGTATTGAAAATAAACCAGTCAAGCCTCACACCAAAGCAAGAGCAAAACCAAAAGCACAACCCATAATTCAAGATGTAGAAGAAGAAATACGCGAAGCATTACCTTCAGGTAATCCTCAACTAACACAACCAGTTAAAAAACAAATTCTCAAACCAACTAATCCACTAGCCGATATAACTAACCACTACCAACTCTTACAACAACAATACATACAACAAAAACAAGCAAAATACCAAAACCTTTGTCAGAGTATGTTTTCAACTAAATCTAAAAAACGATAAATAAAATATAATCTATAATATATGACAACTTTAAGTTTAGATGGTAATATTTCATACATAGGTACTGAATTCATAAAGTTATTAAACACAGGTACTAGTCATTTAGCAACTGAAGAGTATGTTGATAATGCTGTAGGTCAAGGTGGTGGTGGTGGTGGCGATGGATATACTCAAGCAGAAGTAGATACATTACTAAATAATAAATTGAATGTTAATAATCCACAAGATGTTTTTGGAAATTTAAGGTTAGACCCAACAAATGGAAACAGTAAAATAATATTAAATGCTACTTCACCACCCAATAACAATGATGATTTTTATTGTAATGGCAGTGCTCATATTAATGGAACTTTACGAGTATCTTTATTAACAAGTGATGGTGATTTAAATGCTGATGGTGTTAATGCTGATGTATTCAATTCAAATGTAATAGCAAATGACATCGTTTTTAATCATAATGATGTTGAATATATGAGATTTAATGTTTCAGAGGATGAAATCCAATTATCTAAAAATATTGAATTGAATGAAGATTTAATAATGAAATCAACTAAAGTACTATATTTAGATGCTACATCAAATCTTTTACGATACATAACAACGAGAAATGACAATGGACAAGATATATTAGAATTAGTAAATAACAAAGCAACCAATAACCAAATAAGATTTACAAACAATGGGAGCACATCTTTAATTGTTGATAATTCGTTTCTTTTTTCTGAAAGGCAAATACAAGGTAATAACGGTTTAAAAGTTGATTTTATAGATACACGAAATACAAATGCTAATTTTGATTTTAGAAGGAACAATGTTTCTTATATTACTTTTCAAAGTGATAGAGTTGATATAAACCAAGCATTACATCTAGCAAATTCACTTACTATTGATATAGCAAATAAACTAACAATGGCACCAAGTTTAGAAGGTGGTGTTAATATTTTTGATATTAGAAATTTACATCCAGTTGCTGATAATCCAATGATAAGATTTAGAGTAGGAGAAGGTGGAGGTGAAACGATAGTATGCGAGATGACCAATAATGCGGTTTCTTTTCAAAGAAATGTTATAGTGGGAACGTCATATGAATTACGAACTAATGCGATAGATACAGTCAATGACAACGATTTAGTATTTAATAGAAATAATGTTCCGTTTATGACATTAGATAAATTTACAGAAGATGTTAATGGCACACCAACAGAAAGAGAAGCAATTATATGTAGCAAACAATTAAGAGCAAATGCTCAATTAAAGGTTAATAATTTACAAATTAATCAATTTTCAAGTGGTGTCCAATACTCTGATATTAGATTAGAAAATGCTGATAGTGTGATGAGATTTTATGTTGGTAATGGAACAAGTGCTAATTTACAAATGACAAATACCGGTATTGATTTAAGAAGAGAAACAACAATCGGTAGTGTAAAAACAAATTTTATTGATACAGATGGTGATAATGATTTGATTTTTAGAAGGAACGGAACAGAATTTTTCAAATTGAACGACCAGTCAAGTCTCGTAGAAGTTGCCGTCGGACACGCTCTTACTGCTCCTGATGTGTATGCCAACGATTACCGAAACAGAACGAGACAAATAGATACAGTCTTCTTTGGTAGTGTTGTATCAGCAGATGCGAGAGTAGAATATATGAGATGGAACTACACAGACCAATCTTTAGACTTCAACGCTCCCATTGATAATACAAACATATCTATTATTGGAAACATAATTGACACAACCGTTTCAGATGAAAGACTAAAAACCAATATTCAAGATGTTGAAAGTAGTTTTACAGAATGCGTTAAAAATGTTAAAATAAAAACATTTGAATACAAAGATGAAAAATATAAAGATAGTGATAAATACGGAATGATTGCTCAAGACCTTCGTGCTCATTTACCCAAGGAATGTAAAAATATAGTAAAAGAAACTAAACCTAAAAAAGAAGAAGGAGACCCTTATTTAAGTATTAATTATATGAAATTATCTTTAGTATTATGGGGATGTTGCCAAGAACAACAGAGTAAGATTGAACATTTAGAAAGTAGATTATTTGAACTGGAAGATATAGTAAAAGAAATGAGAGGTAAAGGTAAAGGTGAGAAACCAAAAGCAAAATCAAAATCCAAAGCAAAAAATATAGATTAATGATTAAAATAAACATGTTTATGTTTATTTTAATTATTAAAACTACATATTTTGATTTTGACTAAATATGTAGTTCTAATATATAGAATGGGTAGTAGTTCTTCAAAGAATGATGAAACAAATGAGGTTAAAGCAGTTGAAGGTATGGACGAAGAGGAGTTGAGCCAGAAAGATAAAATGTTTAGAAAGGCTATACTTGAAATAGCAGAAGAAATTAAAAATGTTAAAGTCTGTAAATCAGATAAAATTATGTATCGGCTACCGGTTCAACTCTGTAATTGGAGTATCTTTTAGATTGATAATATTATTTTACAAAAAAATATTATCAATCTTCAAATCTCATATAGGAGGAAAACTTTATCATAAACATCTTATTGATGTCTTTTTCTAAAAGGTTTATATACAAAAAACTGTGGGGTTCTGCTGTAGCAATCTCATACATTTTATACAAAGCGTCTTTGCTGTCTTGTAGTTTGCTTCTTCTAGGTAAGGCGCTCAATTCATCCTGTAGCAACTCTATCTCTTTAAAATTCCTGACTTTGTAAAAAAATAAANAAGAAGAAGGAGACCCTTATTTAAGTATTAATTATATGAAATTATCTTTAGTATTATGGGGATGTTGCCAAGAACAACAGAGTAAGATTGAACATTTAGAAAGTAGATTATTTGAACTGGAAGATATTGTAAAAGAAATGAGGGGGAAAGGAAAGGGTGAAGCAAAACCAAAAGCAAAATCAAAATCTAAAGCAAAAAATGTAGATTAAATGTTTAAGATAAACATAGTTTATCTTAAATATTTAAATATATTTTAAAAAATATATCTAAATATATAGAATGGGTAGTAGTGCTTCAAAGAATGAAGAAACAAATGAGATTAAAGCAGTTGAAGGTATGGACGAAGAGGAGTTGAGCCAGAAAGATAAAATGTTTAGAAAGGCTATACTTGAAATAGCAGAAGAAATCAAAAAGGTTAAAGTCTGTAAGTCAGATAAAATTATGTATCGTCTCCCAGTGCAGTTATGCAATTGGAGTATCTTTTAGATTGATAATATTTTTGTAAAATAATATTATCAATCTTCAAACCATTTGACTTTTATCTATGTGCATTTCCTTTTCCAAGCGTATCATAAAAATTTTATTCACATCACTCTCACGAAGTTTCACAAATAAAAAGGAGTATGGCTTATCTTCCGTTGCTAGTTTGTAAATTTGATATACTGTATTTTTATCAACTAGTGCTGATTGTTCTTGAACAAATGCATCTACTTCTGCCATATTTTTTAGTTTAAAAATATAAAGACTTGAACTATTTAAACGAACTATAGGAGCAAGTGCATTATATTTTTGCGTGGCTGTTATGACTGATAGTCCAAAGTGTCTTGATTTTGTGTATAGTCCGTGAAGTATTTTTGAATATCTCATAAATGTTTTATCTTCTGCAAAATCGTCAATAATGAGTAAGCAACTAAAAAGTTTTTTCATTCCTTGTTTCTTTTGATACTCTATTACTTTATGTTGTGTATCTATGATGTGCTCAAGTGCTTGTGCATCATACTCTTCAAACAAAAACTGTTCTTTTTTGTTATCTACTTTCAAATCCTTTTCTATGTATTTTATTACCTCTCTATATGCTTCGTCTATGTGTGCTGTTGGGCTCACAATATATATTCTTTCAAAGCATCCACGATAAACAGTTAATACCAAATTCTGAATAAGGATACCCTTTCCACCTTGACTTGCTGATACAACAATAGAACGAAAAGGAAGTTTATCAGCCATTTCATATTTACTTTGCTTAAATTCAAATTGTCTTACATTTATAGGTTCTATAATTGGAACATTTTTTTTCATAATATAAATTTATTTAGAAAATAAAATGTATTTAATCTTATTGAAGGAAATCTTTTTCTTGCTTGAATGGGTGTCGCGAGGAAATGGAATAGTTGCTTCAATCCGGCATAAGTTCGTGAATAATTCGTTTGACCCTACCCCTTTCATCAGAGTTTCCATAGAAAACCGAGAAACAGAAGCAGTGTTTTGAATTCAAGTCTCCTATGCTAAAGCAATCAAGAATACGCTAATCCTTTAAATCCCCGAGCAACAAGAAGCACAGCATACTCATAAGAAGTATGAACAATNTAATAATAGTAATGCCACCCAAGAAAACAAAACCCAAAACAAAGCTGAGTAAAAAACCTGTACCTGAAGATTATGAGTTGAGTGATAGTGATGAACAACCAAAATACATAACACTAACAGAAGAACAAAGACTAACAAGTAAAAATATCATTATTGAGTGTCCAATATGTAATGGAAAAATTCAATTAAGAAATGAGATAGAAATCAATCCTAAAACTGGGATTACCTGTAGATGCTCACCGTGTTCATTCAAGTTAAGTAGAAATGATAAAACAATGAATGTATCAAGAGACCCCCAAGGCGATATAGTTTTAGAATGCGAAGACCATTCTATAAGTTTTAGTTGGAACCGCCAAATTACACCAGAAGACCAAAAAGAAACAAGTAGAAATGAAATGATTAAGGATGTAATGAATACACCACGAAACAAACCATCATCATCAGTTAGTATAGATGGAATGGATGAAAAAAAACATACTTAAAGAGTAGATTTTTCTGTGTCAAAAATTGATAAATAAATATATAAATAATTATATATAGAAATGTCAGATACAGAAAATAATTCTCAAAATGAAATGTTGAATTTACTAAAGCGAATTAAGAAACATATCAAGGAATTGGATACGGCTCTCAACCAAAAAATTGATGATATAAAAGAATGGATAAAAAATGAAAAGCAAGTTGAAAATAAAACTACTGATGAAGAAAAAGAGAAGATGGATAAGATATTGAGAAAAAGGGAGTTGGACGTCCGAGAGGCGACCACGAAAGTAAGCGACTTCAATACTTTGAAATGATTAAATCAAAGAAGGTAAAAGCACCAAAGGAAGCAACGCTCCAATACTACAAAATCAATTATGATAAATTTTCTGACACTTATACACTTTAAGATTTAGATGATGAACAATAGGTAAGACAGTGAAAGTGCTCTAAAGAAATATGAATGTTAAATAGTAGGTTAGTATTATGGTTTCAAAATGCGAGCACGGTAGAAGAAAAGATAGATGTAGAGATTGTGGTACTGGAATTTGTATTCATAATAAATTAGCAAGATATTGTGCGGACTGTGGTGCAAAAACTGTTTGTGAGCACGGTAGAAGACGAGATAGATGTAGAGACTGTGGTGGCAGTCAAATTTGCGAACACAATAAAAGAAGAAGTACTTGTATAGATTGCGGTGGCGGAGAAGTTTGCGAACACAACAAGCAACGAAACCGATGTGTGGATTGTGGGGGTAGTCGTATTTGCATACACAATAAAAACAAAACATATTGCAAAATATGTGGTGGTAGTGCATTTTGTGAACACAATATAGAAAAACGAAAATGTCCAGATTGTGATGGATATAGGGCGTGTAAATCAAACAAAGAACCATACAATACAGGTTGCAGAACAGAAGGCAACAGAAAACTCAATGGTTATTGTAGCCATTGCTTTGTAAATATATTTCCAGAAGACCCCAAAGCATCAATGGTGAGGAAGAAATCTAAAGAACTACAAGTAATGACATATATATTTTCTAAATATGATGGATTTAAAAATGATAAACCTTTTTATGTAGATTTAGAAGGAGGTTGTTGTGCTACTAAACGACGAGTGGATTTAAGAAAACTTATTAACAATACAATGTTTTGCATAGAAATTGATGAGAACCAACATAAATATTACATTAAGAATTATGAAGACAATAGATACAATGATTTGTTTATGGATTTTTCTGGTAAGTATATCTTTCTACGGTATAATCCTGATAAATACATAGATAAATTTGGAAAATCAAAAAACCCAATGTTTGAAACAAGAATGGAAGTATTAGAAAAATCAATCGGCAAACACATAAACAGAATACTCAACGGGGAGAACAAAGAACTGATTGAAATCCACCATCTGTTCTATGATGAAAATTAAGTGAAAAATATAAATAATAATATTTGTTGAAATATTATTATTGATATTTATTTCGTTGGTACTAGCATTAATGGTGAAGAAGTGTATTTTTTGTTTGGGTTTTGTTTTTCTCTTTTAATTCCAGTTTCCGCTTCTTCTCTTGCTTTCTTTTCAGCATAGTTTCTTCTTTGTCTTTCTCGTTTCTTAAGCAGAAATTCTGGACATTCTTTTGCTTTGAAAGCATAATACAGTCTGTTGTACAATGCTAGTTGTTCCTTTACTTCTTCAAAGGTTAAATCTTCAGCATTTTTTACACTCGTCATTCTTGATACTATAATAAGTCAATAATCCTTTAAATACCTTAATGAGTTTAAATCATTTGACGAAAAGTACTTAAAGGGATATCACCTTAATAAAATATAGAGTATTATATGACCAAAAAAAATATAGAAAAAAACATCCAATCACTAAAAAACAAAAGAGACAGATTGAGGAGGAAGATTAACACACAAACACTGCAAAAAATCAACACTTTAATAGACCTTTATGAGACAAGAAAGATTTCACAATTTGATACTGCAAATAATTTGATAAATGCTATCACCACAACTGATGAGAAGGAAAGGAGAAAAGGACTGAAGAAATATGAAAAGGCAGTAGAGAAGTATGAGAACATAGCACCAATAAACCAAAGAATGGAACAAACTGTACAAAGAGCAAATGAAGGGAGAATACAAGCATCCAAAAAAAGATTGCAAAAAACACTGGCAAAGGATGGTAAAGCCTTTGAGGTTACATATATGCTTTTTACAAGGGAGAGAAGGGAATTATCAAAAAGGAAAGTCTTTAAGCGCAATGGGATAGAATACTGGACAGTGCTGGTCAATCCTGCTGTGAGATCAGCATATGTGAAAGCAATACCTGACTACATCAATGGAAAAGTCAAGGTTCTTATTGATAAGATTGATGAACCAAGTGAGTTCAGAAAAATGATACCAGTTTTATCAACTGATAATGCTTTTGCAGAGATGTATAGAACAGAGTTAGCGGGATACATTGATGCAGTCAGAATTGAACAAGCAGAATTCCTTGATGAGAACACTTTAGACTTTGACGCCATTAATGAGAACCTCACTAAATCACAAAATGTAAGCATCTTCCATAGATACATTGAAACAGAAGTAGATATTGAAAAGCTCACAGTGAAAGAAGCCATACAAAAGGAACACTATCAAGAAAATGAATGTTGGATTAATTCATTGAAAGATTTTTATGGTAATACCTTGATGAGGCAAAAAAGGGGCTCACTGGCGAAAAATATGACTAGGGAAAACATCTTGAAAACTCTTGAGTTATCAGAAGAAGAGTTTGTAAAAAATGGAGCTTCCATCAATCAAATGAAAAGAGTATTTGAAAAGTATAAGTTGTCAGTTAGACTTTATGACCTTGAATGCAATCAAATTTACAAATATGAACCCAAAGACTACAAGCACAAAGGGGGACAGATTTTTTACGGATTGGTTAAGAACAATCACATTTACACCATCAATCACAATACAATGAGCATAACAAGGAAGGAACAATTACCAAATGAGTTTGAAATGAAAATCTCAAGCAACTACTACATCAGTGATAAAAAAAGAACCCATCAAACACAAAATGATAAGTCATTTAGATGACATACTCCAGTTGAGAGAGTATGATGAATACCATCTGCTCTATCAAAATAACAATTTAGGAGAGTTAGTTATGCAGTTCAAGGAGGCAGGTTATGAACCACAAATCAGATGGAAAGCGGGATGTATAAAGGAGGTGAGGGCAAGATTTGCATACAAACTTCCGGATAAGAAAAGAAAAATTGTTAATTATATCATTGATACTCAACATTTAGATACAGATAGGATTAATGAAGATATCTGGGTGGAAAGTGAGGAGAAGCACAATGCTTTGAGCAAGGTGATGTTTGATTTCAACAAAGCCATTTTTACTGAAAATCACAAGTCATACTACAGCGAGACTGACATCAAAGTTTTGGATGAGTGCAGGACAGTGATACCCCACGGACAACTCTGGGGAAAGAAACAGAAACCAGCCTGTTATTCAACACTTCCTCCAGAGATTATTGGGCTAGATATTTGTAAAGCATACACTAGTGGATTTTCAAAAATCAAAAGAATACCAGTGTTCAATGAGTTTGATGTTTGGAGACCTTTCTTGAACACAGATGATATAAATTCAATGGGTAATTACACACTTTATATAGTTAAAGTGTGTCAAGGTAATCTATTTTTCAATAAAAAAAAATCAATCTTGTATATGGGAAGTTTCTGAAGCAACTTGTTTCAAATGGAGTTGTTGTAAAAATTTTGTACTATAAAAAGCCATCTCAAATACTCAAAGTTAAGTATAGAAAACTTGTAGATGAACTTTATAACACAAAAATCAGTAGCAAAGAGGAGGAGGACAAGAGGATAAAGAAACTCATTGCAAACATAACCTTCGGACTACTGGAGAAGGGACAGAACAAGGCTGATAAAAGTAAAATCTTTGATACACTGGATGAGACACTACACTATCAAAAGAAATATGGAGGGCGGATTTTTTCATTAGACCATTACCTTTTAGAAGGTACTGACCCAAAATTACCATTACCAAAAATCATTGTTGATGATGATGATGAAGAAGAAGATGATGATAGTGATGAAGAAGAAGAAGATGATGATGATGATGAAGAAGAAGAAAAAGAAAAGATATACATTGAAGGTTGTAAAATGGGAATGTATAAGCAACACAATGTTGCAAGTAAGACTTCAAAGTATTATATCTTGAATGTTTCTGACAGTAGGACTTTAACAAATGGATTTAGATATATAAAAGAATTGCTTCTTCAATATCATAACTTTGCTATGTATGATGCATACAGAAAATTAAAAATAGAAAACAACATAGATGTCTATGCTGTTAAGACTGATGCACTTCACATTCACCACACTGACCTGAAAAAAGCAGAGAAACTGCTGGACTTTCATAATAATGTTGGAGGGTGGAGAGTTGAAAACAAAAGGGCAAAGTGTCCAAATGAAAAATATATGTTTAAAAATAATGAAGTACCACAGATACCCATCTACAAAAATGAAAGAATTGAAGTCAGTGATGAATGGGATACAAAAGCCATCTGTGAGCAAATCGCCGAAAAGAAACAGGTAATGATTAGAGCCAAATATGCAGGTAGTGGTAAGAGTTATATCTGTGAATACTTTCAGGAGATGGGGTACAATGTTTTGTTTGTTGTACCCCATAATAGGTTAGCACAAGAAATATCTTGTGAAGCCATTACCCTAAACAAATTCTTCTCCATTCCAGTGGATAAAGGTGAAACACTACCATACTATGACCACAGTGAGTTTGATGTCATAGTCTTTGATGAGATTTATATGTCAAACCTCTTTGTGCTAAACAAGGTGAGACAATTCACACTAAACCACCCAGAAAAAATCATAATAGGAACAGGAGATACAAAACAACTTCCACCAATCCAAGACCTCACCAACACCCAAAGCCACGAAACATATGCTGACAACTGCATAGATGTAATTTTCAAACATAACATCTTCCTAAAGGTTTGTAAAAGGGTAGGTGGTAAGAATACCCCAGAAGGAGAAAAGGGAAGAGAGATAATGAAAAATTTATATGATGATTTTTGGGTAAATAACTTACCCATTGAGGATATCATCAAGAAATACTTCAGGTTAAGCAGTGATGTGATGGATGGAAATGAAAACATAGCATACACAAACATTAGGTGCAGAATGGTGGCGAATGAAGTCAGGAGGAGGATGAACAAAACAGAACAATATGAAGTTGGTGAAGAACTGATATGCAGAAAGTACAGGAAAGCAGTTGATGGAACTCTTAATGTAAATATCCGCTGGAAAATCATAAGTGTTGAAGATGAAAATCTAGTGATACAAAACATCAAAGACCCAGAAGATACAAGAAAACTCTACAAAGCAATCATAGCAAAACATTTCATCTACAGTTATTCTGCCACCGCACATAGTTTGCAAGGAACAAGCATCAGCGATAGTATTACAATCCACGAGTGGGATAAAAAATACTTGGTGAGTAAGGAGTGGCTGTGGTGCTCATTAACCCGAAGTAGAGATTTAAACAAAGTCTATTTCTTCAAAAACCCCGAGTATGATAAGTTTATGAATGAGGAGTTGATAAAAAAATACTTCCAAAACAAGATTAATGGATACAAAATTCAGGATAGGAAGGCTGAAAGGGAAATAGATGAAGAAAACTACATAACTGTCCAATGGTGTATGGATAGATTTAAGGGATATTGTGGAAAATGTGGTGTAAAATTTGAGTTTGAAACTCTAGCTGGACAGTTGTGCTCTAACTTTACTGGACAAAGACTGGATAATGAATTGGCTCATCATATTGATAATTGTGAAAGTTGGTGCAGGTACTGTAATTGCAGTGCTTGTTAAGGGATATAAAGACAAAATGTATTTACTAGGATATATGGGGACTAATAAGTATGAAAATGGAAAGATATATAGGATTACAAATACAGCTTACACCAAATTCTATTATGGAAGTACCTATGAGAGTTTAAGCAAACGCTTTTGGAGACACAAACAGGTTTATCGTGAATATTTACAAGGTAAAGCTTCTTATCAGCATTCAATATGTTTATTGTTTGATGAGTTTGGTGCTGAAAATTGTAAAATTGAGCTGGTTGAACTATACCCAACACAAAGCAAAATTGAATTGGTACAAAGAGAGGGCTACTACATCCAGACAAATGACTGTGTAAATAAGATAGTTGCTGGAAGAACAGCCAAACAATACTACATTGACAAGAAGGAAAAATTTGCACAATGGAACAAGGAATGGCATCGCAAAAACACTGAAAGCACAAAGCAACGGAAGAATGCACATTATTTACAAAACAAAGACAGACTAACATCCATCATCTACTGTGATTGCGGTAGTTCTTTTCAATATCAAAATAAGTCCCACCATATCAAAACAAAGAAACATCAAGAATGGCTAAAACAACAAGAACCTGAAACTGAACCACAGTTAGAAGAATTAGATTAGAAAAAATAATATCTTGTTTATTAATATGACTTCTAAACAAGATATTATTAATGATATATATTATGACCGCTCTGGCTTTGGCTCTCTCCGCACCACACTCCAAGATGCAAAGGCTAAAGACCCATCCATCACAATGGATGATGTTAGGAGGTTCTTCTCTAAAAATGTGGAAGAGAAAAGGAAACCTAGGGGGGAAAATAGTTTTGTTGCTCCACATAGTTTTTTTGAATTCCAACTTGACTTATTTTTTATATCAAAAAATGATTTGGAAAACTTCCAAAAATTCAGGATTGGTTTAGTGTTGATAGATATCTTCACTAAATACGCCGTCGTCGTCCCTATCAAGTCAAAGTCGCCGTCGGATGTTTTGGCTGGGATGATGGAAGGGATACAAAAAATGGGGCGGAAACCCAAAATGATATACTCTGATGAGGAGGGTAGGTTTNATTTTTTATATCAAAAAATGATTTGGAAAACTTCCAAAAATTCAGGATTGGTTTAGTGTTGATAGATATCTTCACTAAATACGCCGTCGTCGTCCCTATCAAGTCAAAGTCGCCGTCGGATGTTTTGGCTGGGATGATGGAAGGGATACAAAAAATGGGGCGGAAACCCAAAATGATATACTCTGATGAGGAGGGTAGTTTAAACAGTGCTGATATTATGGGATACCTTGAAAAGGAAAACATTGAAATCCACAAAACTCGCGCACATCCAGCGTTTGCCGAGCGTTTCATTAGAACATACAAAGATATGTTATTTAAGAGGGTTGAGTTTGACCAGAAAAAGGACAAACCTGATATCCAGTGGATAGATTACAACACCGAAATCTTACTTACATACAATACTAAAAATGTGCATTCCACAACTGGGCTAACACCCAAGCAAGCCAGAGAACCCAAAAATGAAATCAAAACTAAACTCAACATATCAATCAAGGCTACTAAAACTAGGAAATATCCCAATCTAGATATTGGGGATAGCGTGAAGGTTATGCGCAAAAAAGGGATTACTGAAAAAGAACGCACATCGCATTGGCTGAAGGAAATCAAAACAGTTAAAAAAATTGAAACTAAACTTGGACAAAAATACTATTTTTTAGACAATGATACCATTGGGTATCTTCGCCACGAATTACTTAAGGTATAAATATAATATATACTTATATATATATATACTTATACAATTATATATATATATATCCTAGAAGGTTTCCGGACAAGTTCCCGACCTTTGCTGTTCCCTTCTGACAGACAGGGATGAGTGAAATGGGGAGGGAGTAAAAAAAGGGGAGTAAAATCTACCCCAAAAAAATGAAGCCTTTGAAGACTTGTTTCAAACTCTGGTTGAAGTTTCGTTCAAAAGTCAAACTTTGCAGACCTGCTGGAAATGTTATGTTGTTCAGTCTCTGGTTGAAATCCCCTCCAAAAATCAAACTTTGAAATGTTGTGTTGTCCAACTTCTGATTGAAATCTCACTTGAAAAATCTATTCAAAAATGATTTGAAAAAAACATTGTCGTCGTCTTCATTGTCGTCCTTGTCGTCGTCTTTTCACGCACCTTGAAGAGGAAGATGTTGTGCTCCTGAAGTCAAGGCGGATGCAGTTGTTCTGTTCTGGTTTCAGAACCAATTCAGTGCTAATCTTCTCTGTATCGTTCAAGTCTCTCCCTCTTATCCTCCAACCTAACTTTCAAATTAGGTGGTTTAAAGGGTCTTAAGTGAAACAACCTGCAAACCTAATTTTAGAGTTAGTTCCCACTAAAAATGAAATACCTAACTTTGAAGTTAGGTTCTACCTAATCTTGGAATTAGGTTCTACCTAATCTTGAAATTAGGTTCTACCTAGTACCGCAATTAGGTTAAGAAGTTTGCGAGTTTCCTCTCACCCCAGTTTTCGGACATCAATCGGACGGATACAAAGTTTTTGGTGAAGAGCAACCCTTTAATTGCTCAAATTCGCAAGCATTTCATTAAATGCTTTTGTAGATGATGCATCCATCCATTAAAGATTTCAGAAACACACGGAGCACAAATGGCAAAGGAGGGAAAAACCTTGTGCTTCACATTAAAGATTTGAATTAAAACAATCACTTTCCAATGTTCAGCTGAGCAATTCTACGAGAAATCTCTTCTTCCATCTTCTCATCATTCTCAATTTCCTTCATCCTGTCATCAAGAAGTCTGTTCAGATGTGAATGCTCCAACTTTGAACCATTGGAACTGACCAACTGCTTGGCGTACGCCACACCAAACGAAGTC
Organism: Breviolum minutum Mf 1.05b.01; assembly: GCA_000507305.1. Classification (NCBI taxonomy): domain Eukaryota; class Dinophyceae; order Suessiales; family Symbiodiniaceae; genus Breviolum; species Breviolum minutum. Next base: position 71,998 of record DF241376.1, on the reverse strand, counting down.
AAAACGACTTTCTTCGCTTCTTCTGCTTGCTTGATTGTCTCGTTCAATTGTTCAATGAAAGGCTCAAACAACGGACACAACTTTGAAGAGATGTCAGGAACATTGTAGGTGCAATTCTCAAATGCTTCACGAACCTCACCAATTTTGTTCTTGTCCATTTTTTTCAATGACTGCTCAAGATAGTTGTTGTCCTGCTCTGTCATTACATTGACCACTGACTGCGCCTTATCTTTAAACTGGTTGTTGTGTGAGATGCGTTGTGCCACAACACGATGTTTCCCCTCAAGGTCATCAACTCTGTTGCGTTTTGTCCCACCACCTCCACGACCGCGGATGATGATGCGAAGTTCATAGAAGTCCCAATTGCTAGGATTGTATGTCTGAAAAATTTGTCCAAGTTCTTTTGAGTAATCTGTAATCCCATTAGAACCCTTGAAGAAACGAAGAGGACAATGGTCTCCAAGTGCCAAACCTTGCATAAAGTTCAACTGAAGAACGTACTCCGCGAACATCTCCATAGTGAAGTTCAATGTCTGATGATTGAATGCGCTCCACACTTGCAAAACGATCAAAGAACCTCTTCAAACACTCTGACCTTCTAACCCAACGGATGTCTTCACCGCCGTCATAATTCACAAGGATTGGCGCAGTAATCACTTCATCCTCTTCACCACTTACAACGTCATCTGGACACATAGTACTTGCAATTGAGCGTTGAAACACAATTGACGAAGTGTTGCTGAAAGTCTCTGACCACTGACGAGATAACATTGCACAACTACTCACCAAACGAAGCGAAACAAAAGCAGAAGTTGCTGACAAACAAGATTGTGCCAAAAACGGCTATGGTCATTCAATCCAGCTCAAATGGAAGAAATTGCAAATGATATGAAGAAGTCCAGAAATGCCAAAAGCAACTTGAAAATACTATGTCAAACTTCCACACCCTTTCCCAAACGGTCTCTCCTTGAAATGATGGTCTCGTTGCTCTCAATGATGAGAATGCCCGCCAAGCACAGGCGGTAGATGGAAGAAAGGAAAAGGGAAATGGGAAATTTCCCCTAAAACTTATGTGTAAAATTTATGGTTTAAATTTATGAATTATGTTTTTTTGCAAGAGCACACTCCCCCAAGTTCAACTGCATAATACTGCATAAATTTATGATAAATTTATTGATGTGATTTTTCTATGAGGCTGACGCCCCCACTTCATACACCACTTGGGTATGTATATACTTAAAGGGATGACTAGTATATAATATATGGAGAAAAGATACTGTAAAAGGTGTAATGCTACAAAGGATGCTGATTTGTTTTATGAAGATAGGAAATATTGTATGAGATGCTTGGACAAAGAAAAAGAGAAGCATCAACGACATAGAGAGAAAAGACTTGAATATTTTGAAAAATATTATGAAGAACATAAAGACGACAGAAAAGATTACAGGAAGGCATATAGTCAAATTGAAATAGAATGTGAAGTTTGCAAATGTACAGTTAGAAAGTGCAATTTGGCAAAACACATTTTAACAAAGAAACATAATAAAAATTTGTAAGCAATCTGTGATGATATTGAACAATAATTTCTAGGATATTTTTGAATAAAATTTATCCTAGAATTTATTTTTGAAATTTTGGAAATATTTTTTGGAAAAAATGTGTTTATGTTTTTTGTGATATGTATGGTGGGCGAGCGGGACTGGTGTATGAAGTTGGGAGGAGTGTGCTCCTGCTATATATACACATATTATCCACTTTTTTGTAACAAGCATTCTGTTTGATTGAAGCCAACTAATCCTTCATTTTTTGGCTTCAGGTTCTCGACACTTTGCTCTTCAGCACATTCAAAGCACCAGAACTGACATCGGTTGCGCGCCTGAAAACAACAAAAGTCACATCTGGGATCGTTTCCTGCCCTGGGGGCGGCACTCAAATCTGAGCTCATATTCAACACGATCTTTCAGGAAAACGGTGGCTTGTGCAAATTGATTCATTTTGACAAAGCGTTCCTTTGTGAAAAGATGTTCAAGAATTCAATCATCCAAAAAACTCAGACCTCTCGTCACTCATGAGATGTTGGATCATGTTGGGTCAAGTCCATCTCCTTTTCTCCATCCATCAGTTTCACTGCGTTTTTTCAGCTGAATTCCTGTTTCACAACATTTTGCCCAGGTTTGCAAACAGCAGGTGCGAGATACATTTTTGCATCGGTTTTGAGTGTCACATGAAACTAAAACTTTGTCACGCTTGTGGGAAATTGTCATTTGAGCAATTTTGAGGTTGGCAAGATGTTGGATCTATTTTCTTACGGGTTTCAAATTATTTCAAATCAATGAATCCCCTTGAAGTTATCAGAAGACACCGACACCCGGGCAGCACTTAAGCAGCAGACCCGCTCAAATCAATGAATCCAAGATGAATTCTTCATGGTTTCAACTTTCAACTTTTCAGGTGTTTTTGATGACTTGATCAAACCACCTTGAGATGGAATCAGTTTCACATGCGCCTGCCATGGGTTGATTTTGAATTTGCTCCCATTTTCCGCAAAAAAAACATGTTTTCGCCCGATCATTGGATTGCCGCAACTATTCTAGTTTGTGATCTCACACAAAAAAATCCTAAGTTTTTCAATCCCACAGAAGTGTTCTGTGAAGGATATTGATGGGAAAATATAACATTGCTTTTATCCAGGCTGTTTCAGCATTGAAACATCAACCATTTCCATAAACCACATGCCTCTGCCAAACCGAGTGGGTGCCACCCCTTCAAGGACCCACCATGAACGCGCCGCCAGGAGCGAAAATTGAGCTCTGAACGCCAGGTGCGTTGTTTTCTCCGTGAAGTCGGGATGATGTTGGATGATTTGAGCCGTTTGACAAAAATGTTGCGTGGGACACCAACATGGAAGACCCCAACATGGTGCCCTGCATGGGTTTTTGCTTAGAAGACAATAGGTACTATATAGCTATAATAGATCTATGAGAAAAACATGGGGGGTATTTCAGAAGTTTCTAGCATGAAACTTGGAAAATATATGGTGAAACATCGGTGAACTATGTTTTTTTTCAGCCATGGATTCATTTCTTGACATGAGGTAAACGTTGTTGGTTGGATGAAAAAACCCTCCATGTTTGCCAACCAAAAATCCCAGGTGAACACATTGTGGTGGAGTGATTTGCCACAGTTGGAGGCTTTTTTTGGCTGGTTTCTCATTGTTACTGTAGCGCATGATTCAGGATTTTTTGGAGTTCTCTCATGCCTGAAAAGTGAAAACATAGAGGCATTTCATGGTATTTGGATGTATTTGGATCTCTGGGAAAAAATGTATAAGACAATCTTGGAAAGAAAAGTAGAATCCAAAAAATGCTGTCCCCAATTTAAGACACATTCCAAGTGTCAGCGTTGTACATCCTGCATGGTGTTGTACCGTTTGAAGACGTGACTAACTGCCTAGCTGCCCGTTGATGTAGGATGTTGAGCCCACCACCTTCAAACTTGATTTTTGTTTTGGGACTTGATGAGACTTGATCCAAAAGAATTTGTTGTCTGAAAGAAAAGTTGAATCATTACCAAAGCCAACAAAGATTTCTTCATAGGATATTTCATGTTGTTGTTGATCCCCTTTTCCGCCGTTCAGAACTCCGGATTCAAACCAACCACCGTTTGACAACTCCGCCAGATGCCGAAACGACGGCTCCAAAGTGAGCCGCTTCGCTGGGAGCATCTCTTTACGCCAGCAAGGCACGAAGCCGGGGATTTTTTTTTTTCGCCGGGCGGTTTCTGTTCGGATGACGATTTTGGCATCATGCTGCAATTAACGGTAGTCTCAGTTCCTAAGGTTTCCGGTTGGGGATGTTGAGGGCTGTGGGTTGTTGGTTGGGCGTCGGGTTTTTGGGGTTCAGGAAGGGTTCCGGGGGAAGGGTTCTGGGGAGCTTTCGGAGAAGGTGAGCGATGAAGGTCTCTAACTCTTACAGAGAAAGATATGACCTCAGCTTCTTTTTCATAGGTGATGAATCTATCATGGAACGCCGAGCTAAAGCATGGAAAATGGGAAAATGGGAATTTGAAGGAACAAAGTCTTTTGGCAGGCCAAGCTTTGTTGTAAATGATTATGAATTCAAGACAAAGGGAAGGGTAGTGAAGTACGATGCTTGATTCTTCTCATTGTTAGAATGATTTTTTGATGATGAAAATTCAACCTCCCCCAAAAAGACATGAATCAGAACTTGACCCATCTCTTTAAATTGAGTCTACTCAGTCCTCCAAATCATTCACGTTGTTTTCAATTCCATGAACGGCGAAACACCATGGACCATTATCGCTATTGGTCGCCTGTGCCAAGGCATTTGGCTGCGAAATTGCAGGATGTTGACCGTGGAAAGGGGGAGGTCTTTGTTTGATTGCCTGGGCAATCTACACAAACATGGGACAAATGTTTGTACCTAACTGTGTTGTGTGCTAGAGTGAGATTGTTTAAGTTTAGAAAATGTGATTTTGACAATCATTGTTGATTTGCAAACTGTCGCCCAGGTTTCACACATCGCACTTCAATCTTTCTCCTTTGATCTGACCATCATGATATCGTTAATATACCAACAAAATCCTACAGTTTGGAATGGTCAAGAAGTATATTATATATGAATAGTATATTGCATGTGACCCAGTAGCACACACCACATTCCCGACATGGTGATTTTATATCTGTTCACTGAAGGTCCCCAAATCGAGCCCCAAGCCCTGTACGATGGTCACAGGACATGGTGGTCTTAGGTAACCTCCAGGAACCGAAGTCACAATCTCAGTCTGAGAAGCGAACACCATTGCGGTGATATCGTTGATGGTTCAGAAATCCGGCGATAAATGGCTGGGATGTATAAAACTTTGATAATAATGGGACATTTACCAGATCAACTATATAATGCAGGATTTTTTCCATCAGCAGTATCTGACAATTCAATATCTATATTTACTTATAGTATGTATGTACTCGGTCTATGTGCATATGGTGTCCCATCATTTACCATCCACACACAATACCAGATATACAAGCTATAATCACCATCATAGGACGAAGGAGAGATGCCATTTGTAGCACATGTACCTACATCTACGTACGTTTTTTTTCCGTGGCGGTCTCTCAGTGGTGCATGGTACTGATCACCATCATCCCACCATCGTCAGGTGGCTGACAGTAGCACTACGCTTGAGTTGCCAACAGAAGGAAGTGCGTGAATTGGTGAAGGTCCAGCCGTCCAACTTTCGCACTTTTCGGGCAGGCTTCAGGAGATAGTAACCCTCCCCTCCAAGGAACCCATCACATATATCCCCTACCCAAAAACGCCGGGCACTTTTTGAAGTCGATGCTTTTCCGAAGGAAATCCCGTGAACGGTGGGATATGGAGGAACCGTTCCCTGGATGGAGGGTAAGTGGGACCGCAGGTGATCCAAAAGTTGGTATCAGCTGCTGGTGAAACTCAAATCTTGGTCGGGAGTGTCAGTTCTTTGGTGACACGAAAGATGCAGGTCGACTTTCCCAATGGGGGGGTCTCCGGCCATATTTCGTTTGTTGTTGTTGCTATTCGTATTTTTGTGTCGGATCACCCGGGGTCTCCTAAGTATTCCGATGCCTTTTGATTACATGCAAGACTACGATCAAAAAAGTAAGTGTAGAGATGTGTAGAGCCAATAACCCACTGTGGCCATAGATTATCACAAATCACCAAAAATCACTACTATCGCCACACATCAGCATAAACCATAAATCACCACAAATCATTGAAATCTCAATGACATCTCAAAAAGATCAAGTTGAGAAAAGACCCACACGGAAGCCGTTTTTTTGGGGCTCCTTCCAAAACTTCCAAAATCCCAAGAGATTTTTCCACGAGTCAGCGGGGTGTTTTTCCCAGGTGTTGGTGCATCTGTCAGATGAAACGCTGGCAGATCGCAAGAGGCAGATCTCGATTTAAAGGGCATTTTTTTGTTGAGGATTTCGAATTCTGGTTGGCAGATTTTCGTTGTTGGTTGTTGGTTGTTGTTTGTTGAAGGGGAGGATTTTCACATAGATTGACACCATGACTGAAATCGAAGACGGTTTGGATTTTTTTTCTTCAAGTCTTCTTGAGCATTTCATAAGCTAGTTTTCATCATCTTCAGAACGGTTTTTTCCGTGGTTTTTGGGTACCATTTGGGCGGAATCAGATCAATTTTTTCCCAGCCAAAAAACACCAAGCCTTGACTTTGTAGCTGGATTGGCTGACTGCCATCACTTCAGGAATTTCAAGGACAACAACAACAAAAACCCACAGAATTGAACAGGTGATCAAATTGGAAATCTCCAAAGTCTGCATGACTTTTCGGTTGTTGTTTTGTGGTCAGCTCTTGGATATGGCATAGTTGCAAAAAAAAGAAGGGTAAATGACGACCAAAAGCTGAAGTCGTTGAAGGAAGCAGTTTGCAAAATTGTGTGTTTTTTTGTTATTGTTATTTTTTTCCAGTGATTCAGTGATTTTTAGGCTATGACGGCTATGATGTTTTTTTCCCCCAAGAGTAGTAGCTGAAGGGGTACCAATGGCCATCTTGCTTGTTGGGGGTTACCCCGTCATACCCATCGGCCTGGTGCATGGCACTTATCGAACACACCTAGCCCGACGTGGTGCTACATGGCGTTGGCGCCCCATTCCCAAAGCAGCTGTAGCCGCTGGCTGGTGGTGGATACTGATGCAGGCCGACAAGTAGCATGATAGAAAGATGTTGTTCGTCAGGGGAGGTCAGGAATTGAGAGTGAAGTTGATTGAAATTCGCTCATTGCAGATTTGTGATATGATTCGAACGTTTTTGGCCTCAACCTCTGTCAAAATTCAATCATTGAACCTGCGTATGATTTTATCATATTCCTCAGGGTTTTTCTCCTGAAGACCTCCTGCAATCTCGAAAAAGGTTCAGGTCATTATTCATACCGTACTGGCAGATCAAACCCCCCCCCCCCAAAAAAAAAAAGAATCAGGGTTTTTTCATAGCCGGCCTTTGTTGGGGGTTTCCCTTCAACCGGTTGATCATAGGTATTACTAATTCAGGTGTGGATGATGCTTTTGCCCTGTGTATGGCCTTGAAGTCTGCCACTCAGTCGGTAAAGTCAAGTCAACGAGTTTTTTTGACGGCTGGCTTTTGGAAGGTATTTTGTAGATTTGTGAGTGGCAAGACGGCTCAAATGAACGTGCCAAAAAAGAATTCCAACTAGTAACTAAGACTCACGAAGTAAGAAGGGTTGCGATTCAAGGGCTTGTCAAGGAAGTTATCATGATGACCAATCAATGATATTTGATGCGTTCCACACTTTCGCAAGTTTGGAGAAATTCAATGCTGGTTTCAGCCGATAGTTCTAGACCACACCCGAAGCAACTCATTCTTGCCTTGAAAGAACCAGCAAGTTCAAACTCTGGGATGTTCCAAAAAAGCAATAGGTGAAGCCAGCCCCGACATGTTTTGAAAAAAATGGATGAACACCAGGTTGGCCAAGAAGAACAACTTGGAGTTTCCTGGTTTGAAGACTTATATATCGTGGGGTGGGGGGGTGCAAGATGGTGCAAGCATTCATGTCAAACAATTTCTGTTAAGCCATTGCCATTGTCTCCAGGTTCAAGCTGATTGCCTGTTGCTTTGGCAATTGCAGCCTCCAACAGGTGAGGTCTTGGGAGATTGGGAGATTGGGAGGTCCCGGAAATCTTCTACAGCAATTTTTTTCCCAAAACCACAAGCATTGTTTTGGATGTTATGTTTTTTTCTGGAGCGAAGCCCTACCATTTCAGGACTTTTCGATGCTTTTTCATTGATTGTTTGATAAATAAGGGTAATGAATCATGAAGCAACTCTTTTGGCGGTTTTGATGGTTGATCAAATATTGTCTAAGATGTTTTGATGGCTGGAATACCCTGCAACTTGGTTTCAAAAAGTATTTGTCTTAAATCCTACATGGGGAAATGATCCAATGTGACTAGGTTGAAACCACCATCTAGTTACTCTAGTTTAATCATTTCTCAGCAATTTGACATATTGCTGGTGGAGATCACTCTGGTTTGTTAGTGTGTGAGTCTGAGGTGGGTATCAATGTCGCAAAGTGACACCTGGCTGCAGCAAGAAGAACCATGCTTCGGTTGTGTCAGACACATGGCTTTTCATGATTGCAAAAAGCGGCTTCCGGGTCATGCTCTTCAGTATGAAGACCCCTTTCAAGAATTGGGACCTTTTGCTTTTCGTAGACATTTTTATCAAAGACAAAACATGGCAGCACGCATGAAGCAATGCTCGCAATTGCAGCAAAAACACCCCCGGAAGTGTAAGAGATCGCCCCCTGAAACATGGTGGGACTGGTGGAAGACGATCCGGCTTCCTTTTGGGTTTTGGTGAAATGGTAGGCCTGGCTGCTTGCGCACCCTGTGCCCGACCTGCCATCGTTTTGGGTGCAGCAGGGCCTTTGAGCACGGAGAAGGCTGGTGTTTTCAGTGGAGAGGGTGTTGGTGGAGTTGGCAATGAAATGAGGTGAGTTGGTGCGTTAAAAAAAGGATAAACCAGGAATGGTTCTCCGGACCAGGTGAACCATCGATTCACTTTTTTTTTGAAGTGTTTGTTTCTAAAGCTCCCTATTTGACATCCAATTCAAAGCTCTTTTTCAAACAGCGACCAAGGCAATTGATCAAACTCAGATCTTTTGAACTGGTTTCATTCCATTGATCCTTTTTGGGAATTTTCCAAACCAAAACTCAAATGATGGATTTCCCATTCAGAGGGTCGACTCCCTTTTTTTTTGGGCTTCAACCTTTCTGCCTTGGTTGAAGCCGAAGCCAAACACCAGGGGGAAGTTCATGCGACTCATTTCCATGGAAGTGATGGATTGGGTTTCTCTGGCTGAAAGGATAAAAAGTTCAACGATGGATCTCGTGGAATCTGGGAACTTTTGAGGGATTTCAAACAGGAAAAATACGGTTTGATGGTTCAGAAATCTGGAAAATCATCATCTGAGGATCTATAAAATTGTGGTAAGTATGACAAAGAGTGTGTTCAGAAACTACTAATCTCAACTGGTTTGTTCTTCTTGATTTCTCAAGCATCGACAGGAGTCAATGACCTAAAAAGAACACCAGTGGAATGTCGTTATTCCATGACTTTTTTTTTTCCGAAAATGGTACTGTACCTCCCTGAAACTAACCGGTTCGGCCCCCTAAAGAATGGTGGGTTTCCAATCGGAATTTCCGAAATTCCAGGGGTCCCCCTTTTCAGGTGCAAAAACTTCACATCTCTTCATCGAGGTGATGCCACGGAGGCCTTGTCGGAGGAGTTGACCAACGACCTCTTAGGAGGTATGAAAAATGATGGCAAGGCGGCGGCTGAAGCGTTGTTGGAATTGCTCTATTTGGCCAAGAAAGAAGGAGCTGAAGTGACACTAGTCACTTTAGGCGTGGTGGTGGTGGTGGTGGTGGTGGTGTTGGGGCCCTGAAAGGGATCATGGAGTATTAATAAGCCATGATACTAGGGTTATGTATGATGTTTTTTTTTGGGGGGGAAGTATACCAGTTATGTATCGTAAGGTGCAACTATAACTACTAAAGGCTATAGGCGCAATACTGCAGGTGGGTTCAACAGGTGGGCTGAGATGGTTGGCATGGTTTTTCAGTGGTCACAGTTCCAGGGCCTCTGACGAACTTGGCCTTGGCGTTGCAAGCAGATCCGGAGAGTCTTGGATCCGAAATTGGATCTGCTTGGGGGGAAGGTTGGGGTCAGCCACTTTACTGGGGCGAGTTTTTCCCAGCATTTTGGATGGTGCGAAAAATCCCGTCGTAAAGAAATGGGATTAACCAAAAAGAACCTTAAGTGGTTTTGATTTCTGAACCATCAGTCCAGTACTAGGATACCATGATACCGGTAACCTCAGCTACCAACGTACCGTATCCTGATATGAGTCAATGGACGACTTTGAAGTTTCAGTTGGATTTCAACTGCAAAGGTCTTGCTAGCTCTTAGGGGTCGAAAACCATGGGAGGTGTAGCTTATCAATATATATATATAATTATGTGTATATATATATATACACGTATTTATTTTTTTTATTGGAATGTCTCCAAATTCATATCCAACTCAAATCCATGGATATCATTCGATCCATAAGGTTTTTTCTCGCAGCTCCAAGGCTTCCACTGTTGCTCAATGAACTTGTGGTGCCTCGGACGGAGCCGTCTCTGTGAACAGCATGATGAGGTGATATATACCATGACTGGAAGATTGAAGACCTACATGTTCATAATATTCATATGCCGATTCATTGGTGATGAATCATGGTGTGATTTATACATGTGGCCAAAAGGTATACGTATTGCCTGAATAACGTTTGCGGGTCTTTCTGACACAACAAAACCGTAGGTCACACACACTTGATAAGTCACGAAGACGGGATTCTATGTTTCCACAGTCTTTTGAAGTTCTTATAAGCATGTCTGAAGTGACTGTTTATGGCTTGCCATAAGCTATGTATGTTCAAACTTGGAAAAAGCAAGCGTGAAAGTTTATACTCGGTCAAGAGAGTAACGGCACAGAACCAATGGTAAACTTGGCTCACTCCAATGTTAAAAAAACCGAAAATGAAACTGACATAATTCGAAAATGAAACACACACACACACACACACGGCAAGACGGGTACTGCCACGGAGCGCAGATAGACACCATAGCATGGAGATGTTGAAAAGCCTTGAGTTGTACAGTTGTTGATTATGTTGTGATTTTGGGTACGTGGTAACTGTGTTGAATCCATGCTTGGAGTGAGGGCTATGCTTCAAACTCCTATGAACCCAGAATCTCAAAACCCCCAACCCTTAAATCCCTAAGACCCTAAAGGCTGTGTGGGCGACACACCTGTTTTGTGGGTAGATATTATTATATTGAAAATATGCATATGTATGTATATATACATGTATATTTTCTTCAGTTGTAAAAAAGCATTACACGCAAGTTCGTTGACGAAGATATGCTGGTTTCACTTCCAATTTCAGGAAGGTATTTTGAGATGTTTAATCTGGGCGTATTGTATCGGAACTTGGCAAAGTAAACTTTCATATACGGAGCCAATCCGACCCCGACTTGCTTTTGGAATTTGCAGCCACCGGTCATAATTATACCATTGTTCATAGAAATATCAGCATTTCATCATAGATGGCTGTCAAAATCGGGGCTGGAAGAAGCATCCAACTGGGCTTGGGCTCAAAGTATGCAGTAGAGATTTCGGGGCTGATGTTTTGAAGAGCCGTCAAGACAGGAGGATGCCAAGACCGGAGGACGCCCACAAGCCAAAAAGAAGGAGGTTGATGTCTAAGACTAAGATGATTCAAATACGTGTCGCCTTGCCGAATGCGCATGAGGAACTTCTCAGCCTTCCACCTTTTTCCACTGTTCAAGATTTGAAGACAAAGGCCCAACGAGCGTTTGGTCGAAAGTGCCTCAGACTTATAGACCTTATAGAAGAAGCAGAGATAAAGGACGGAGAGTGCCTTAACGCTCTGGTACTTCAACCACAACTGGCAGCGACACTAAGTGCCTTTGCCTTGTGGTGTCACGGAGATAACGCAGTCGTTACCTGGGGTGATGAATACCATGGCGGTGATAGTTCGGCAGTTCAAGACCAGCTCAGGGGTGTGCAGCAGATTCAAGCCACAGGTGGGGCCTTTGCTGCGATTCTGGCAGATCGATCTGTCGTTACCTGGGGTCGTGCAGACGATGGTGGTGACAGTTCGGCAGTTCGAGATCAGCTTAGGGATGTGCAGCAGATTCAGGCCACTCGTAGCGGGGCCTTTGCTGCGATTCTGGAAGATGGATCCGTCGTGACCTGGGGTCGTGCAGACGATGGTGGTGACAGTTCGGCAGTTCGAGATCAACTCAAGGATGTGCAGCAGCTTCAATCCACTAGCCGTGCATTTGCTGCGATTCTGGCGGATGGATCTGTCGTTACCTGGGGTTTTGCAGACTTTGGTGGTGACAGTTCGGCTGTTCGAGATCAGCTTAGGGATGTGCAGCAGATTCAGGCGACACGTCTGGCCTTTGCTGCGATTCTGGCAGATGGTTCTGTCGTGACCTGGGGCCGTGCAGAAGCTGGCGGTGACAGTTCCGCTGTTCGAGATCAGCTCAAGGATGTGCAGCAGCTTCAATCCACAGGTAGGGCCTTTGCTGCGATTCTGGCGGATGGTTCTGTCGTCACCTGGGGTGGTGAATACCATGGCGGTGATAGTTCGGCAGTTCAAGACCAGCTCAGGGGTGTGCAGCAGATTCAAGCCACAGGTGGGGCCTTTGCTGCGATTCTGGCAGATGGATCTGTCGTTACCTGGGGTCATGCAGAAGGTGGCGGTGACAGCTCGGCAGTTCAAGATCAGCTCAGGGGTGTGCAGCAGATTCAAGCCACTTTTCAGGGGGCCTTTGCCGCGATTATGCAAGATGGATCCGTGGTTACCTGGGGTCATGCAGAATGCGGCGGCAACAGTTCAACAGTACAAGATCAGCTAAAAGGTGTGAAAGAAATCCAATCCACAAGTATGGCCTTTGCTGCCATTCTGGCAGACGGATCCGTCGTTACCTGGGGTCATGCACAACATGGCGGTGACAGTGTGGCAGTTGAACATGAACTCAGATTTGTTTAGTCTAGTTGTGTATGCTCGATGGAACTGCTTGAGCTCTTACAGAGGGCATCCTTAAGTTTTACTCAAGGATCCTCATGCGAAGATGAACATAAAGGAGGTGGCATGATACATGTGTGTTTTGCACCTGAAACAAGAATCCCTCCTGTTTGTGTACGATTTTTTTGCCTTAAATGTTGTTCTCTGCAAACCATTCCCTCCCACCATGAATCATCATGACACCTCCAAAGGTCATGGGATGTTGTGGCAATGGTCGTGGAAATCATGGCCGCGTCCGGGGGTTCGGAGTTATCCAGACTTCACAAGTGCCGGGACATGTGGGACATCGAAACTAACCCGGCTTCCGCAGTTCGTTGTTGCAACAAGCAATCTGCAGCAGTACATTTGTTGTCTCTATTAAGTGGCCAGCCCCTTGAAGCCTCACTACTACCAAAAAAATCATCGAAGTCTCTCTAAAAGTCTGTGATTCCCCCGATTGTTTTTGATTTGATGCCATTTTTTTTTCGGAAAAAACCTCTAGGTTTTGGCATGTTTTGATGATGATTTATTCACGAGGTCACCGAGTTCAACATACATGCAGATCCCGAAGCTGCCAGTGAAGTCTTTGCCAGGTGGGATTTTGTGACCAGCATCCCACTTTTCAGATATGCAATTCCAATAGAGAGAGTGTCAGGTGGATAAGTTGAAATTAATTGTATGTGGATCAGTCATCATTTCTGGGATTTGGAAATCTGATCATTGAATCATAGATTTGCAGGCAGATATTTGAAAAAAAACACAGTTTGCATAGTCAGATTTGACACACTAAATATACAGGAACATTCTGGGACATGGCTGATCAACTCGTGAAACTGCTTCTGAAAAGGTATCTTTGCAAAGATGCGAGAAGGGCAACTCCAAACATGTCCCTAATGGCTTAGACGCTCCGACTCCACCCACCTCACCTCACTGTAGTTGAAGCTTCCCCAAGATAATTCTTGATTGGTGAATGATATATATATATATGTATACATATGTATATAATGATATATACACATGTACATACAACATATATATATATATATGTATAGATATCTATATTCCCGGATTGTTCCACTTCACTGAATTTTTTTCACCGAGTTGGATTCCATTCCAGGTCCTGGACGCAGTTGACAGTCAGCAGTTGGGATTTGACCATTTTTGCCACGGTGCCGTGGCAATACTTTGATCTTCTGATCAATGAAAAAACCTCCAACACCGAGGTGCCGCGGTTGGGGGAATTTTTCCACCGCCAACCGCTGCGAAGATTGAGTGGTGGTTTAGATGATGTTTGCAAAATCTAGCAGTTTGAAGTTTTTTGGAAAAGGTACAGGGCTGAATGTAGATGAGATGCTTTTGTGAAATAGGATGAGTACAGCATGAATTGTTGAGTGTATACAGGGTATATATGTAACCAGTGACTTGTTTCACTGAATCCACCCCTTCCAGTTCATGGGAATGCAGGTCTCACCCCGATTTTCGGTACTCCTTGGTGGTTGCAGGTTGGCAAATTCTTGGGCAAGATCAGCCATTTGCCTTATGTCCCTGGGTGGCAAGGAAGATGATGGATGCATTGGATGACTTTCGGATCGGATTTTTCCGACCCTTCTCAGGTCCAAAAGAGATCAACAAACTCATGCAGTCGGGGTTTGGGCCCCAAGGATCCTCGAGAAAGAATTGTGGGGTGATGGCTGGTTTCTTCCTTGAAATTGGTTGCATATGTACAACATAGATACATGGCAGTACAGCCAGTCGTGGTCGTTTGTTATTGATTGTTTCTTCCAACATATTTGGAGAGCTGAACTGCCAGGGGACTAACAAACATTGGGATATCTGCCAGAGAGAGGGTGGGGTGTAAAGAAAGCCATTTGTTGTTGTTGTTGTTGTTGTTGTTGTTGTTGTTGTTGTTGTTGTTGTTGTTGTTGTTGTTGTTGTTGTTGTTGATGGCAAGTCTTTCCATGGGTTGTGCTGTTGTTTTTCAGGATTGAAGGTCTCAGTTGATAGGGGCAGAAGACCAGTTGTGATAGACTTGGTCATAGGTTCTCTCACCGCTCTGATGCTTCAAATTCTACTGCACTGTAGATTGCAAATACCTCTTATCAGTCAGGTGTTTTTTCTCCATGGTAATAAAACGCCGACTTTTGACTGGCCATTTTTCAGCTGACAAAAACGGCAACAGGGCCAGAGTTTGCAGTACGTTTTTCAGGACGGTTTTGATAGGAAGCAACTTTGAGGAACTCGCAGGTATTGATGGATCCTGAATTATCCAGCTTTTGACAGCTACGGCGCTGTTTGTTTTTTTTGGGGTATAATAAGGTAGCTCTGCAATTTCGGCCTGGCCGAAACCCCCCACCCTTTTCACCCCCCATGAATTCCCCCGGAACACCCATGTTCCACGTTGGTGAAAGGGGCGGTGCCCCACCCTGGTGTTCACGAATTTTAGGTGAAGTTGCATGTTGGCCTTCGATGGCCTTGATGCTATTGCACTGTTTGGAACCCATCTTGAAACATTTGCAGCCTCAGCAAGGAGCAGGCCATCTTGATGGGATCTTGATGGGATCTTGATGGGATCTTGATGGCTTGATGGAATGTATGGGATGTGGGGGGGGTAGTGGAAACTCTGACAAAGCGTTGGACGGTGGGAAGGTGGGACCCATGAAAAATTTTCGGGGGTTCCAGATTGGGGTTTTTGGACGATTTTCGCAATTTGGCAAAAGAAACCAACTCCGTAGTTAAAACTGCGGCATTTCAAGGATTGATTCACTCTAGATGACAAATGGAAAATCCGCCATGAAGGAGCTGATGTATCTCCGAGTGAAAATGGGGGATTTTCCATGGATTTTCCAGCCAGTCATGTTACATGCTAGTGAACTCAGGGGCATTTTTCTAGCAGGTCTGTGGCACCTAAGTTCCATTCCTGGTGCCATCATTTGTGACGACGCTTGGGACAGCACATCCATGGAGTTTCACTGTTGATAAGCTGATCAACGAGACACACGCACAGTCAGAAAAGATCACTCTACAGTGGTTTCTGATTGGAATTACCTTACATACTACAGTAGTTTGGATGACTTATTTATGACTTTCCAATTTTTTGAGCATTTAAAGGATCACGTCTTTCTTGAAATATCACGTGCATCCCTGCTGATTGTGAAGAAACCTTGGCATCTTGGCATCCGAGTCTGTTCGGCTTGGTGATTTGCCTCACTTGCCACCCCGAGGCAATTACGCTAGCAATGGTGCTCCGACCAGAGATGATCTTGCGCAGCAGACGCTGGGCCTTTACAACTTGGATGACCTTCGCAGCCTTGCGATTTTGCGGATGATTTGGGGATGAAGTTTTACCATTTGGGAGGACAACTCATTGACTTTTGAATCTGCAAATGGTCCCCCTTTTGACCCTCCAAAGTTTACCCGAAGACTTCACAGCAAGCTGTCATATCCGAATATCCATAGAAACCGATCATATTCTCACAAGTGATCACCAGGATTCTCCCAAATTTTTCTCTCAAAAAAGAGGATCTCAAATCTTAGCCCAACAAAAAATTCCAACTTGAAGCTGCAGATTGCCGGGACCCGGGAACCCGGGGGACCCCTTCATGGTGGACACCCCTGGACCCGGGCATCCCCATCCTGAGACCTGAGGTCATGTTCATATCGAGGTGGAACTGGGTGGAGCTTCTGGCCTAAAATGCTGGGGTTTTCCCCAACAAACCCATGGGGATTTTCCGTGGGATTTTCCGGATGAAAATGATCAGCACTTTTGGGGTGTGTGAAATGGGGATATGTAGCACCCAAAAAAAAGGAAAACTGTCATATATATCAATATATAATAATGGATTCCACTCTACCATTTGGAGCTTTAAACACATATGATGTTCGTATTATTTTCTGGAAGGCGCTGACTGTACCATCTATGATTGGAATTAAGACGCAAACGGACCATCACAATTTGGGCTCCTATCTGTCGACCGATTGAGGCTATTACTCGTGGCCAGACTGTCGTGGACTGGAAAAATGGGAGAGATAGGGCGGACCATGAACGAAAACTGGGGATATTTTGGACCAGGCACACTTCAAAGATTGGACTGCAAAGAAATAGTCCCAAGCAAAACGGTGAGTCAATGGGTAAACTAGTAAACTGATGGATATATAGATGATAGATAGATGAATATACTGGAAAAGATATAGTAAGTTAGTAACATAAATAACTAACACATCAAAAACGTATTCTGTTTCAATTAATTATCAACTTCTTCGTGCAGTTGTATGCCTTTTAAATCCCCTGGGTCCCACTCGTTGCGGACTCGTTTTTTTCCAGGATTGGGGTACTTGCTTCGATGGCATTCATCGGCCCAAGCACCTGCGATGGGTGGAGGAGGTCGACGGAAGTTCTGTCATCCAGGAGTTGGGGGGTTTTTCCCAAATGGCCCGTTTTTAGGGACGCCGGATCCTCTTCCAAGCATCAACTTATCAGGGACGAGCTGTTAGTTTTAAGGAAGGTAATTACATGTATTGATTTGTATCAACTGCTGGTGATTTTTGTTTATTAAGAGTATCAAGAGTTGGTTGTATTGATGGACAAAAAATGCGATTCTCCAAATGAATGCATACACTGTCAAATGCTAGTCATTGATGCACACTGTTGCAACCGAGGAATTTTGTTTTGTTTTTTCCCTTCACTTCAGTTAGATGCCAATTTTTTTCCATGTCATGAGGAGTTTTGCATCACAACTTGACGTTGGACAATGTTGCATCACGACTTGACTTGATCCCCGCATTGCTTGCAGCAATTCAGATGGCATGCCTGACCGATTTTGTTCCAAATGGCTTCAAGTGATCAACAGTTTTCAAGTGTCCGGTCGTGGTTCAATTGGAAAGAGGGGAAAACGCCTGGACGAGTTGGATAAAATAAGGATAGCATTTGGAAGGAGACATGAGTCTGTACAAACTTCAGAATCTCTGCACAAAAAGATCTGGAAAATGGCTTCATGTGATAGGGAATTTTCGAATTGTTGGGGTTTTGAATCTTCATTCAACAGCACACCTTGAATCAACAAGACGCCGCTGAAAATTCACAGCCCGCTGCTGTTGGTTCCCACACCTTCATGGCGCTGTCCAGGCCGGGGTTGTGGGGGATTCCAATTTGATATGTATCAATACTACAGCAATTGCTTTTGGTATCAGCACTACAGCATTGGTTTTCTTTTTTCCCGGGGAAGCAATCTATTCGATCTTGTTGTGTTCGGTAAGGACTTATCCACGGGTTTTCTTTACCGATTTGTTGAACTTCTCAAAAAATCCTCAGGCGCCAAAAGGTATGGAGATATCTCTGGCTATGGTGGCTATGGTGGCCGGAAAGTGCTGCTCAACTCGTTGGGTGGAAGGTGAGGTTGAATACACCTTGACATGGTAAGCACCTATGATGGAATGATGTTTGTGAACAGCAATATGTACGTATATGTATATATATACGCAACATATATATATATATACACATGTACTTGGCCAATGGTTAAAATTTAAACTATTTGGGATTACATATTGAGTAGGGAAAATAAAGTTCAAACTTTTGGATCCAGGGTCCATTGGCTGAGCGAGTATATGTTTATGTGAATATGTATATATACATACATATATATGTGACTGTTTGTTAGAACTCTTTGTTTGCTGTTTTGTTTGTTGCATTTTGACCACGATTTTGTGTTTGCTTGTGGAGGAACTTCATGATCATCAGACTGGAAGGACCCTGTGGGGTCTGGGGTGGCGGTGGTTAGTTTCATCATACCTGAAGGTCAAAATAGATGGCACAGATTCCAAAAGGTAGGTTAGTAAAGGGTCCTTATAAACCAATATGTAGGGACTGTTAGCCATCTATTTTTCAATTCGTGTAAGGTTGCCGAGGTAAAATCCTTCGGCTTTTAGAAACAACTGAGCTCAGGAAAGTGGTGACCAATGACAAGCAATTGTGAATTGTTTATTGCTTATTGTAGATGTTGGTGCTGAAGCACCATGAGAATTCAAATAGAAAATCAATAGATCAATTTGTTGCCTTGCCCTGGAGTCAAACAACCCCCTTGCCACAATCTCATGGGCTGCTTTTGCCAGGGTCTACTACTTGAACAAGAGGACTGGTGAAACGGTGCCTGATCCAAGTGAAAGAGACGGAAGTGACAATGCACAAAATCTGCGAGATGTTGTCATTTCAAGGATTTCAATGAACAATTTGCTCCAATTTTTTTTTGGGGGGTCAATATTGAGAAGTGAAAATTGAGGAAATTTGATCCAGTTTCAGCTGTCTCAGCTTTTGGGATATTAAACTACCGATGGATTCTTATTGCTTTTCGGATGTGAGATGATGAAAATAGACGAAACTGTGAACCAAAGAAATCCAGTGATCCATCGAAGCAAGCAGGCAAAATCCAGGGAATTTTCCCCACGTTTGAAAGTCCCAACAAACGAAACGGTGCGAGATGTTGATGAGAAAACCCCTTCAAAAACATCCTCCCCCAAAAAAAAGGATTCCGAAAAGACAAAAGACATGGTTTCATGCTGACAACAACAACAAAAAACATCGACATGTTGCATGAGTTCCCAACCAATCTTCGACCAACCAACAACTGAGTCCTGGCATCCGTCTTGGTTATCGCCACAGCTGGAAGGCACCTGTAGTAGTGTATCTTGGACAAAATTAAAGGTGGAATTTCCGGCCTTGGTTACGTCATATTTTCTCACAAAATGCACCATGATACCTTGGAAAACATGGAAGAAAACCACATTTTTTTGAGTATGACAGGTTTTTTTTCAAAACATTTGGCACAATTTGGGTGCTCAAAAGGGAGCTAGCAAGAATAGTTTGGATGAATTTTGTGGTTTAACTCTGGCACAATTTTTGAGTCATAGCCTTTTCAGCACTTGTCACATATTACACATTCTGTTCTTTGTTCAAATGGACATGGAAGAGACAACAGATAACGATGAACATCATACTGTTGATGGAAGAAATCCTGTACCACCTGGAATAC
Organism: Breviolum minutum Mf 1.05b.01; assembly: GCA_000507305.1. Lineage (NCBI taxonomy): Eukaryota > Dinophyceae > Suessiales > Symbiodiniaceae > Breviolum > Breviolum minutum. The sequence goes on along the minus strand of DF241376.1, from coordinate 52,282 downwards.
ATTAAATGATGGGATAAACTACCAACCTCAAATAGTGATCGTCGGATTTCTGAACCATCAACAGTATGAACTAGCCAGTGTTTTCCATGGATGAAATGACCGACTGAGGTGTGCGAGAAGCTGACTTGTGGTGATTGGTTGTTGCACAAGGTCCCAAACACACAACATGCTTTTTTTTTCAGCTTCAAAAACAAATCCGGAGCAATGAAAAAAGGTCCCCAAAACAGTCGTTTAGGGTATTTTCCAGGGAATGAAATCCTACCCAGTTATGTGGGTATTATTTCCATACACCATTTTTTCGGATCCCTAATGAACAACGGTCACCCGCCCGTCCGATGAATTTTTAACGAAAAAGACCTCCAACGAAAAAAACGCGATTCAAACCATTAAAACGACAACCGAAAACTAACGGCTGGATACCCAAAATGATGGTTTGGGAAAAGGTGGTTTCTTTTGAATATGGCCATTTTTGGTATCTATGTTAGATTTCTGGGGTAAAACAACAACCGAAAAAACAACACCCGGCATTGTTTTTTTCAACTTTTTTTTGTTTTTCCCCCGGGTCCCGTGTTGATAGCCGATGGGAGGCTATGAGCTTCAATACCTTGAAGGATGAAAAGGTCAGATGTGACCTTGCTCACATTGCCATGTTGAAGGTGAGGATTTGTTCTTGTGTTTTTTTTTGGGGGGGGGGGGAGAGAGTGAGTGGTTTTTTGTTCTGAAAAAAAAGTTGAGCTGGAAATACAACACACACACACACACATCCAACAAACATCTAAAAAAACCTGAAAGTCAGTTTCTTTTTGTGGGAGAATAATAAGAAAGATGTGGGATGTTGGAAGGTGAATGTTTTTCTTTTATTTTTTTGGGGTAGAACAACCTGTGCAAAATGCAAAATTGCTGTCATCTTGAAAACCTCGGAGGGGTAAGATGTTCACAAATCATTTGGGAAAAGAACGAAGTTGCTGCTATGAAATCTGAAGGTTTTGTTGGGTATGAATAGAAAAAAACCATTATTTTTTGTTAAAGAACATGTTTGCATTTCCATATCCTTTCTTCGGAAAAGATCATATTTTCTGGACACGCAAAGTTGTGGATTCCTCCCCATCCATTGGATGTGATGACAGGCATGTCCTGATGAGTGTTGGTGAGCTCAGGGGGAGGGGTGGGACTTTGTGTCATGAAAAGAAGGTCCATAAGGACAATGAAATTGTAGCAAATTGTCAACTTCTTTGGAATCCATATGGATGTTTCCGAAAATAGGGGTACCCCAAAATGGATGGTTTGTAATGGAAAACCCTATTAGAATGGATGATTTGGGGGTACCACCATTTAAGGAAACACCCATATGGATTCATACTAATCTTGATACCGTCCATGGTTCAGAACTCCGGCGATCACCAGTTGAGGTTGGTAGTTTATTCCACTATTTACAGGGTTTTATACATCCCAGGTGGTGCAGGATTTCTTCTATCAACAGTATGGATTCATACTAATCTTGATATCATGTGGATGGTACAGATCATTTGAGTAGAATCATTAGAAGAACAAAAAGCGTGCCTAAAGTCTTGGATCCATTTGGTACCCAATTTGCAGTAAGCTGCACTGATGTCTCACGAATGATGTTTTTGGTTTCGGAGTTGCAACACCCACATGTTTGTTTTTCAATTTTTGCTATCCCAAGACTTTGCTTTGTGCAGATTTCCATTCAGTAAAGAGGCTTGGGGACACTGCAATTGTAGACAACATAAATCCATGAAACACAAATGCAAACTCACCCGAACTCACGCACACGCATGATTGTATTTTTAGTATCAAATATGTTAGTATGACAGACATGTACATTTCAGCTTACGAAGAATAGTTTCGCTGTAAATGTTAATACTTCTTCCAAGAAAAGGCCTTCACCATTGAAAGCTTGATACTGTTACTGTTGTGCTGTTTAGACATGTTTAGAATGTTTTATTGTTTTCGAGGTCTGTTAAGTAGCATGTCATTGATGGGTGAAGCACACATATGGATACCGACCCAAAAAGACTTGTTGTGCAACTTTTGGTATTCCTGGCTTCCTGGTATCCCAAAAACAATCAGTTTAAAATGGATGTTTATTGGTGGTTTCCAACCATTTCCTATGTAAAGAATTGGTATCAATTGGTTGCATCATCCAATTGAAACAACCACAAATACATGAATGTTTGAGGTTCCGGGTGTGTCTGCTGGTTTTCTGGGTTTTACTGACTTTTTCTAAGGCCGAAATTGCGAGGCGCAAACCGCTTGCAGCAAAGCTGCCCCAGTCTTCGACTGTGAGGCAGAGGGGTGTTTTTTAAAGGGTTCCCCCCAAAAAAAACCTATGAATTTTGCATAGATATCAACCATTATCAACCTTTTTGGGGATTTGGGGTTCGTACTTGGGGTTAATATCCCTCGTTGTTGTCAAAAAACTACACTGTTTTTTCTCCGTGAAATGAAATGAAGAATTCCAAAACTCTCACCAGTTAATTGGTAGTCTCACGTTGTATTCCTAAATACCACCACCACTTTTGTGCGTGTGTGGGATGGGAGTTTAAGATACCATCATTTCAGGAAAAATCTCCAGCCGGTTATTTCTGGATGCTTTTTCAGCTGCAGGAAACCGATGAGGCCCGAATGCGAAGCTGGGGCGAAGTCAGATTGCGCTCGGTCGCCAAGATGGATTTCGAAACATATTGGATTTGTTCTTCCGCTCGAAGGATGAAGACTGCCCTAAAGCTATGCCTTTTTTAGTTTCAGATGTGGCAGCATTTTAACATGGAATTGTCGTTTCAATTTGTGACACTTAATCACTGCCAAAAAAGTGCGAAGATGATAGACTGACGGGAATGTTGCACACATGTCAATGTTTCAGGTTCCTTTCCGTGCAACTGATCGGAACATGTTGCTACTCTCAATTTCGGCTAGGTTGGTGTTGCGAGCATCGCAATATTGCTTGCGGGGTGCATCAGAAGCTGCCATCACCATATGCTGGAAACCCAGGAGTTACTGAAGTCTTCATTTTTCCTCCCGTGGTTCATCAACTGGAGATCCATGGCATGACACCTGAGGATTGTGATCTTGGGCAACCAGATGCCTGGGGCGAAGGCAAAACTTCTTGGTGCTGTAGGGAGGCTTATATCACTGGACGTTTCTCAGTTGGGTTTGAAGTGGAAGCCGGTGCAAAATGACAAAGGTTCAGTTTTTTTTTATTTGGGGCCCCCCAACTAACAGATATATCCAGTCTAATAGCATTATCATGATTCACTCGTTCACCCATATGCATGACTGGATGATGCCGGAAAGACTGGTTTGATAATTTCCCATGGTCTCCGGAGATAGAGTTTGTCTCAAGTCCCTATGCCTGAGTGGAACTTACTCTGCTCAAACATGTATCTTGAATCACCACAGTGTACCAAACTCGTAGTTCCAAAAAGTGTAGCAAAATCGTAGCTTGTAACTTTACCCAGACGCACTCTCAAATTCGATATATACCAACATACCCAGACCCACCTCTGATTTATGTGATTTGATCATCGAAAAAAATCATATCCATTCCATCTACCTCTTCCTCCCGCTAGCCTGCCTTTTCTGTTTTGGAATTCACTGCCATGCACCTGAGGTTCCATTGAACGCAAGGGCTGTCGTTTTGATTGCTTCAAACAGCTGGGGAATCCTACTGGGTAGTCAGCTTCAGCTGTGAGGGACGTTTAGCATGAAAAAACATAGGGCTCCTAATATGCTAAGCACATAAAAAACGCGACCTGGCCAGAAGGATGCGGCCAGCGGAACGAGAAAACCAGAAAACGAGAAAACCAGAAAACCGAGAAAACCGAGAAAACCAGAAAACGAGAAATTGAAAACCAGAAAACAGGAACACTTTTGGCCGTTTTCGGGCTTTCGTCGTTTTCGCCGTTTTCGCGTTTTCGGGTTTTCGCCGTTTTCGCGTTTTCGCCGTTTTCGCGTTTTCGTTTTTTCCCGTTTTCGTGCTTGGCGTTTCCGCCGTTTTCGCCGTTTTCGGGTTTTCGCGTTTTCGCGTTTTCGTGTTCCGCCGGCGGCATCCCCGCGGCCGGGACACAGATTTCGTGTGCACAGCTAATATGGGGGTTTCCAAAAATAGGGGTGGGCCCCGAAATGGATAGTAAAAATAATGGAAAACCCTATTTTTTAATGGATGATTTGGGGGTAAAACCCCCTATTTTTGGAAACATCCATATGGTGGAACCGCATGATTTGAAGGATGTTAACATTGAAATGTCAAAGGTTGGGTTTGACTCCAAGACTACCATGACTAAAGGAAATAAGAAGTCATATTTGCAAGTGGATGAACAACAATACAAACACACCTTAGAAACACAAAGGAATTCAAGCAAGAACACCCAACATGTTGTTGCGATCGTGTGATCTCTTGAGTCTCTTGACACTGAGGTTGGAATTATGGGAGCATACCTGGTCACCGAAAAAGAGGCGCCAATAGTGGACTGCAGGTAGGGTCCAGTAATCACAGGATGATAATATGTTTGGTTGAACTGTTTGGTTGATCCGGTTGGTTAGAATTCTGATTGGAAAACAGCGATTTTTCTGCAGATCAAACGAGAGATGTTGCAAGATGTCAAAATGCTTGAAGAATAAACCACCTGGGATTTAAGATAGAAACACTTTCCGAACCATCACACAGATGGACTCCCGCTTCAAATCCACCATTTTGTTAAAAATCCCCAACAAAAATACAGCATCTTAGAGTCTTAACTGGCTCGGGCTGAAACCATGGAAATCTCCTGTATCCCGTTTGACTTCTCGTGGCAGGTCCTGGTGTTGTAGTCATCAAAAACTGGGCTGTATCAAGCCCAAGGAGTTTGAATGTACCGAGGCCGGACGTCTCTCCGCATTTCGGAGCCAGATTTGGGTTGGGAGAAATTGAAAGGGGATAGAAACTGGGATGGGTTTTTACTTGGAATTTGTGTTGAAGCTGGAAAATTTGGGGGCCTTCTTCTTTCCAGCCTGGCTGGTGGTTTTTTGTTTTTGTTTCGTTTTGGTAGTTGAGGCTCAAGGGCGGAAGCTTTGTTACTTGATGTCTATTCGTGAGAATTCACAAACCATGCGAATACGAAGAGGACCAAGGAGACATCTAATCCACCTAGTCTCAAGGTATTTTTTCTATAGCAAAAGACACCATGTTCCTCCGGTCCTAGTGATGCATTGCTTCTACACCTTGCCACCGGGATGTACAGTAGATTTTTTTTGCAGGGGTGCAGGAGTGCTACGCATGTCTCACTGGTTGCACTAGTTCAAGCATTTAGATTTGAAGACCAACTTGCTATTACATCATTTTTTTGGCTGAAAAGGCCGGCCTTTGGTTTTTGAAAGGGCCAACTGTTGCAAAAATGCAAGGGGGAAACTCCAGGCATATTAGATATTTTTTGGCTAGAAAAACCCAAGGCTAAGATGCCATAATGTACTGAATATCTAGATGTTAATAGTTCCCATCCTTGAAGTCTTGTTAAAGTTTTTTTCTTTCCACAGCCTTGGGAATTGTTGGGAGGGAATTTTGGATGCTCATCACTGGTCTGAAGTCTGGGACCTCGAGGATTGGGTGGCAATGTTGATTTCGCCAACATAAATCCTGAAGGTGAAGTTTGTGAAGATGGGTTTTCAAGGTGAGATGGTGATGAAGCATCAACATGAGGCTTATGTGGCAAGGTTGAAACTGAGGCAATTTTTCTGTGTTTTTATTTGTGGGACCCAAAAATGGACCCAACATCGACGCTCCCGGGGTGACTGCAATGGACATCTCCGAAAAATGATCGCCTGCTTAGGTGAAGAGGCATTACTGCTGCCATATGGAAGGCGTAGGCTGAGAGAATCATTTTTTTGATTTTGTGAATGTTTTGGACCGTGGTATTGACGATATGTAATGAATGTTACTAGATCTGTAAAGCAAGTGATGGATGCTGCTGTAAAATATGGAATCATCAGATCTATGAGATGATTTTTGCAGGTCATTTTGCATCTTATAAGAAGACATGCAGAGACTTGCAAGACGTTTCAGATCCAAACTTCCCAAGCAAGTCGGAAAAACTGGTTGTGTTTTCTTTTTTTTTAGTTCCTTGCAATTGTTCATTTTACATCATTTCTAGCACCATTGCTAGCACCAACAAAAAGATACTCCTTCTTCTTCACTCCTCAGAGCTTTGGATTTTCCCTTGGGAATTCCCATGGATTCCCCATTTTTCACGTCCATGAATTTCCCATGAAAAGCTGGTGAATCCCTGCCAAACATGAATCCCAAGCCATCCAAACATGCAGGGTTTACACATTTTAGCTGTTGAAAGGGACCAACTTGTGAAACATCATCACAACTGCGAGTTGTGGCTTTTTGCCAACGCCACCCGCGTTGGAAACCGTGCCCCGTGTTTTGCCCGTTTTAAAATCTCTTTGGTTCGTATCTGGGAAACCAGGTTGCCATGGACATGAAACGAAACCATCCACACCGGAGCATGAAGCCTCAGATGTTTGAGATGAAGTTGGGGCAGAAGGGGCAGCTTTTGTTCATTGCGAGGGAATTCATGGTTTTTAAGCGTTAGTTTCCACCGTGGTTTTGAAGATTATTTAATTCCCCCAAGTTGCCAATTTTTTAAAGATTTCTTACATCTCCGACCACCCCCCCTGAGGTGAAAAGTAAGTTTTTTGGAAACTTGTTGAACATAATTCCCCGAGGTGAAGTGGCACAAGAGTGCCAGTTGATGTCGACTTGATGTTGAAACGGAAAATACGTGTTCTTTTTTGATTAAGCTTGTTGGATCTTGGTTTCTTGATACTATTCTTCTAGATTAAATTAGGATTATGAAATGCTTTTCACAAATCCTTCTGAAATCACCCGCATTTTGTTGGAATGGGTGGGATGGAGAGAGTCTTTCAGTCGTCGACTGCTGACTGATTTTTCTACCTTCCAACAAAAACTCCGGGAGTTCGTGAAGGCTCAGAGTGGAAATGATGATACCCCCCTCAAGTTTTGGATGGGAAAAACTCCCTGGCCGAACTGTAGGTCTTCCAAAACGACGAAATCGACACGGGCCCTTTAGCGATCTTTCATACGAAAACACCCCAGATTTGGGTTGAGGAAACTTCACGGCAACTCGCCAACCTACACCTGTACCGGAAGGACGGAGATGGCTGTTTGAAACCCGTGGGGTTGAGATGTTGGAATTTTCTGAACCGAGCTTTTGGGGGGGCCATTTTTTTAAAAGAATTGGGCCAATTTTTGAAGCTCCCTTGAAATAACTATGACTATAACTATATAGGTGAATATGTATATTCATATATATTATATATATGTATATTTATACGGAATTATATTCACATACACATTCATATACACAAACTTGCTTTGACCCCAAGATCTTTGTTTCTACATCGACCATTTCACCATCAATTCATTTTCTTCATCGGCTTTCGTTGACGTCAGGAATTGGCCTTTGGACAAAATCAAGCCGCTTGGTGATCGCGCATGAAACCACACCCCAACTCAGCGAAAACTCAGCGAAAATGAAACGCATGAAACACACAGATTGGCCATTGATTCATGGGATAATTGGACAAAAAGGTTGGACATCCGCGAGTTTCACACAGTTTTTTTGACAAACATGACGGACTTTTTTTTGTAATTACTTGGATTGAAATTACTGGTGCCTTGCAGAATTACAGGCAAAATTTGGATGAGTTTTTCTTTTCTGTTTTGCAACATTTGCGTGATGAGGTGGTGTTGCCTCACTCAGAAAGTTGGTCTCGCGCTCAAATTGTAGGGCCAGCCAGGCTGAGTTTTGCTGCAAAAGAACATGTTTGCGAAGTCAAAATGGCAGACCTCAAATCAAAATAAGGTAATGAGATGTAATGAGTTGCTTTAGATTTCCTTCAATATTCATCAGTGAAACTACTTTAAGATGTTCTTTTTTGGGGATAATTTGCGAACTCCTTACTTTATGGCTTTCTCACTCGATGGACCTGTGAATTGTGTTTCGGGGGACAAGTCTTAGGTCCCAGTGATTTTCATTTCGGAATCTCGGTCGGTGACCGCTGAGGCTGTAAGATGTTGTCCTCCACCACAACCACCACGATGATTCAGCTCTTTGATTGTGAGGCCTTGGGACCTTGAAACAATTGTCAGTTGGGTTGTTGGGTTGTTGGGTTGTGAAGATTGATTTGAAGTTCCAGATCTACCTGCTAGAGTGGTGAGTCATACATCATGAATTATGATAGAGACTTGGAAATCAAATTGTATTATCGTATTATTGTATTATTACTGTTGTTTTGTAACATCAGAACCATGGTATTTTGTTGACAAATATGGTAATATGATTTTCGCCAAAAGGCGTTGCTGGCATTTTGTGAAACGCCAACACCTGGCACTTTGTTTTGGCACCATGGGGAATGGGCTGTTGTGCACGGGAATGCAGTAAATTGTAAATTGGAGCCAGAGATTGCAAACCTTCCCTCAAATTGCTGGTTCTGGTCGGCTAAATGGATGTTTCCAAAAATAGGGGGGTTTTTACCCCCAAATCATCCATTTTAATAGGGTTTTCCATTATAAACCATCCATTTTGGGGTACACCTAATTTTTGGAAACACCCAAATCAGCTCAATCAGTTCTTTTTTCATTCAAGCAGGTTGGAGAACTGTAGGAAAAGTACTCTTTTTCCACTCTCTGCTACTTTGTCATTCCTGACCAAATCCAGCAACTTTGTTCTCTGCAACCCTCGTGGAGTCTTTTGACCGCAATATCAGAATTTGAAAAAGTCATTTATGTATGTAGTTGTTGTGACGTTGAAAGTTGAAAGACACATAATCTTATCCTTCTGATCAATAATCAGTGAAAGCAAACTCATTTCCGTGCTTCTCCCGCTTCTGGATTTTTTCTTTAAACAAAAACGAATCCCACAGAGCTTTCAACACCAAAACCACAGGGAGAATCGGCAACCATACGTAGCGCCCATTGGATTTCGACCGACAATGACAGGCAGGTGCAAAAAGTTGGGAAAGAGGATGGTCCCATCGGAAGAAGGCCTCGGGCATGGCTGGGTTTCATTTGGCTGCGGATTGCCTTTGGATTCCGGGTGAAAAGCACCGGGTAAAAGGGGCAACACGATGCAAAAACATGCAAGTGGAAAATCGATGTCTTTGAAAAGGGAACTACTGTTGGAGGGACCGGACATGAGAAAGGTGTACTTTACCTTGCATTTTGATCATTCCAAGCATCCCACCAGCACAGAAGTAGCTTTCAACATGCTTGGTTTTGGCATTTTGCTAGAAGCCTTCGAAGAGTTGCTAAATTTAAGGTCCTCCAATTCACATCACCTTTTTCACTATCATCTTTCAACAAACGTCTTCCCCCCAAAAAGCTAAGTAGGTTTCGGATGGTTTCGGCCCATTTGCATGTGCTTGTGTACTTTAAACCAGTCAAAAAAAGAAACAAGATCAACAATTTCCATCCACAACACCCCCAACTTTACAAACTGGGGGTATTAAAAAAATCTCGGCGAATACATATTTTTCGCTTCAAGAAGCTGAATCGCCGAGAAAAAAAATACTGAGGTCTGGTGTTGCAAAACACATCATATGGGCTGTGCCTTTGATTGTCGCGATCGATTCTCTACCTGGCAGGTTCCGGTTGTTTCCTAAGAACTCTGGGTGTGTTGCGACTCGTGAAGAATGGTGTAAACTTAACAAGGGAATATGTTTTACAAAAAAAACAAGAAAACACTATGGGAAAATAGTGCAGTTTTGATGGGTGCAAGTGTTTTTTTGCGTGTTTTTGCTTAGTTCGGATTTTTTTTTGGTGAGGTCGTTTTGGGTTCATCACTTCTTTGCCACTGATTGCAGCAAATAGAAGTGGATATCCTCCATGCAATTGCCAGGTGAGCTGGTCTGCTCCGCAAAAGACTTTCTGCTGCGCTACTTTCAAGCTGGGTTGTGTCACTTGGCTTTGCTATTTGGGACGGATGAAGTTTGATGAAGTTTTGGTGTTATCGAATGGCGTTGGTTTTCAGTGAAGAGGCCTCAAGCAAACGATACAAAGGTGTGACTGGGGTTTTCTTTTTTTCTTCTTAGTTTTTCTGGTGATCTTCTGGTTTTGCCGGTTTTTGCGAGAAGAAAACAATTCTGCACCTGGTGACAAATCAAGAGGAATTTAAGACAAGATAATCAAACACAATCAAGACAAGCCACATGACAGTGATTCGCGTTTCTGACTTCACCATATTTCACCGTAAAAAACAAGGTGAGTCTTGGCTTGCGGCCGCTGCCTGTACAGCCTGTGCCCGGGCACTTCGACTGCTCAACGAGGCAGTTAGATGGTTGAACAATTCTAAAAGCGATCAACGGCCTAGGTAACAAATGTGCTTCTGAATACACATTTCATTTGTTTCTCCAGTACCTTTTGGATAAGAGATGGCTGTGTAAGCAAATGGATAGACCTGATGTGAAGCGTAAATACACCAACGTTGGAAAATCAGTCGACGTGCTGGCTCGAAGGTCCGACACTTGGCCTACGAAGCAGCAAAGATGGTGTTGCAGGACATGATGCTTCACCATGTGATTCACTGAATTTTCAACAAAAGGGTGAAGAAACAAAAGCAGAGAGAAGCCAACCCAAAAAAACACACACACACACACAATTTTTACCCCTTTTATGCAACAAACCTCGACTTTTTTGCATTAAAAAAAACTGGTCAAGTACTACTTGCGGGCCTTTTTCGGGCTCTTAGATGTGCACAACCGCTTCTGGTGAGATGGGACCCATCCATTTGAATTTGTTGGTCCATTGATCCATTCTGTTTTTCTGTTTTATAGGGATGCATGGAAACCAGATGGACCAAATGCTCCCGGAAATCATTGATACATGTTTCAAACATATTATGTCGAATTACGAAGGGTAATCAGGCAGTTTCGCTTCGGCATTTGTAGCACTGATGACAGGGTGGAGCTTGGTAGTAAAGTAAATGAAGAAGAGATGACAATTCTCCCTCACTAAATGAAGAACACGAACCACTGGTTGGGAGTTGCATACTACTCGGCTGCTGCAACCAACCTGCAACCATCTTTATTGCGATGGGACGATTGATCCTTTCTATTGGCAAGTAAATAAGAGAGCTAACAGCCAAAAATGAAAGTTATTCTTTCATTTTTTGTATACGAGACCATAGCATATATATATATAGACATGATTTACATTACATCTATATACATAGATATTTTCTTCGTGATGTATATTGTATTTCACGGGCAGAATCCTTGCAGGAATCGAGGCCTAGGATGCGAAATTGATGCATTGCCATATGTCACTGGACTGCAAGCGCCACATGTAGAAGTGCAACACGTCTACCGCTACAACGTCCACCAGGCTTTTCGTTGTGGTGGTGGGGCTGATGATGATGATGATGATGATGATGATGATGATGATGATGATGATGATGATGATGATGATGATGATGATGATGAACCTTTCCTTGGAAGAGATGTTTGCCATGGGCTTTTGTCTTTCACTGACGAATGGGTCTGACTGTGCATCATGTTAGGGTCTCGGATTGTCTTTTTTGTCACGAGATCCCTCCCAAAATCTGTTTCTACGCAGGTAGAAATGCCTGCTCCTCACGTTTTGGCCTTCACTTGCTCTATGGCGAATATGGCCACATGGTCAACGAAAGAACGCCATGTCTGCTGTCATCTTCATCATGTTGGACCTTTGGAATGCAGTGTTTGTCGTGGACATGCAAAACTGTAATTCCTTCTCAAACGGTGAACTTCCATTGCTTGCTCGGTTGCTTGCTTGGGAAGATTAGCGCATTAGCTAGCAACCAGCTGGGTGCAGAAACGCTGTCAAACTTGAGATGTTGAGGTTGCTGTGCTGGTGTGGAAACTCCACAGTAAAAAGTGACGTGACCCACCTAACTGCCTGATGCTTAGGGGAAATCCTAAAATTTTGGGTTGTTGAGAGAAGACTTGATATTGACACTCCCTGGACACGTGGACATTTTTTGAAGAAAACGATCCGAACTCTCAAAGTTCACGGGTTTTTCAGGGAACTTTGAAAAAAGGTCATAAGACACCCTCCTGCAGCAGCAACAAATTTCCCGTTGATTCCAACGTATTGGAGAGGTTTGGGGGTGATACATCCTCAAGGTTTGACATGGACGTGGGACTCTCGAAGTTTCCTTTTGATGATCCATGTGATATTTCCCAACAAAAGAAACCACTTTTGCAAATCCCAAAGTCGTGATAGTCACACTATATTTCACCTTTACACTCCAGTAAACTAACATAGCCAAGGAACATCCATGTTTTTTTTGATGGTATTTACTAGGAAAAATGGGAATTTCAATGGCTATGTTGGTTTATCGGAGGGTACTTTTCGATGCCCACTCTCATACAATCATTTTCTACTGAGGATGTGCGTCAGGAGTCCTTCCATTCAAGCAGGAGAGGTTTACTGTATTTTTTTTGCATTTTTTTGGTAAGTAAACTTGAGAAGATCGTTTTTCACCAGTATTTTTCATTTTTTTTGTATTTTTAACTTTTTTTAACTGTATATTTTTGTAATACTTGAGACTGCAGAATATCCTTTTTCCAGTCGGAAGCCTTGCTTGGATCCCGGTGGCAGTTGGGGGCCCCTGAAGTTGGGTTTTTCGAAGTCCTGGACTCCCTGGATGAATCTGTATGACTTTTTGCACGGAGTCGACTAAAAACTGAAACCAAGAAAAGATGATTGGTTGAGTTGAGTTGTATAGATCTTCCTTTCCAAAAAATCACCCATTGATTTGCCTCATCCCTTATCCAACCAAGAAATACATGCCTGGTGGTATGTATCTAAAAATCTGTGGATACTGTTGATGGCTGAAATCCCAGGTGGGAATTTTCTCGCCGGATTTCTGGTTGCCATAGGAAACCGTAGGTGGCCATGGATGTGATTTTGGGGGCACGGGACCGCCATGGATGTCCAGGAGAAGGAGAGCCATAGCGATGTCGGATTTCATGTCTTTTCCTCGGATCCCTATCACTGTCATGCAGGCAAGGTGACAGCCGGGTACCGTTGAAGTTGTTTCGAGGGGGTTCTGTTGGAAAACAGATGGTCAGTAGGTATGAATGTTGTGAAGATGGAGGGGTGAACATTATGGATGTTTCCGAAAATAGTGGTGCCCCCAAATCATCCATTTTAATAAGGTTTTCCATTATAAGCCATCCATTCTGGGGTACCCCTATTTTTGGAAACACCCATATGGTAAAGTAGAAAAAGAATGGATGTAACATTTGTAATCGCAGATCAAGATCATTTTCAGAGGCGAAGCAGAAACCATTATTTAGCTCTTCATCGATATTGGAAATTCTGGCATGGAAATGATGGTATTTCCAGATGCAATGAAGAGTTCACACGGATTTCCGTGTGTTGTTGATCACCATTAAAGCCATTCTCTCTTTGATCCTCAACTTGAAATCATGTGCTTTCTTTTTTGGTTGGATGTGAAGATTGGGGCCCCACCAAAGTGGACCTCACTTTCATGCACAATCCATGACTTCCAAGTGGTACTTGGATTCCATGACATCATGACCCCCAGATGAGGAAGCCAAGTTGCTTGGTCCAGTGAGAAGCGGCGCTTTTGCTGTACGGTGCGGAAGATTGGCTGCGACTTTCACAGCAGATCTTTGGTCAAAGTTGAAGCGATAAGTTGGAAGTTTGTTTTTGACGAGGGATGCATCTCTGTTCTGATTGTTCTGAACATTAAATCATTTGGTTTCGCGGGAGAAGGTAGAAAGGTCTAGGCCTCGCAATTGAGCAAAAAGATGTAAAAGTATCACAATATGATTATAAACTCTTAACTTGGAATGTTTCTATCTGTTAGCTGAGAGATTATCCATTGGCTTTTTCGGAGTGGTTCAAAATTTGCAAAATGCAGCAAATTGTTTCGCTTCTCTTTTTTGTGGGGTAGCCAGTGTTTCGGGCATTGGTAGTGTTAGGATGTCTTAGGAGCAACTGGTGGTACTTCTTGATGACCACGTTTGTGGATGAAATGGTCTTGAAGTTTCAAGTGATGGTATGTTTATGATGAAAGTGTCATGTTGCATCCTTATCATGTCTTATGATAGTCCCTATATAACTGGGTAGTTGTTTATACCCTATACCCTATATACCCTAAACAACCCTTTGGGCCCTGGAATTTCATGGCTCAGTTCTTTTGGATCATCGAACCTTCGACTGCAACACCTATGACGAACACTGGAAGACCTGGCCTACAAAACAGAAGCGAATCTGTTGTCATGACTATGGCATTGGTCACCTGGCAATGAGAGTTTTTGGAGGTGTTAGCAGTTGGCAAATCAGCAGTTTCAAGTTTATAGTCTTATAGTAGTATACTTTAAGGATATTTTCCTGGGAAACGATCCCATCTCCCCTACCGTTTCCCGGCACTTTTTTTTTTGTCGATGCTTTTCCGAAAGGAATCCCGTGAGTTTGGTGGGGATATGGACGTGTTCCCGTTCCCGTTCCCTGGGAGGGTTTATCCCATCACCTGGCAAAAAGATTGCACAGATTCCACTGAAGCCTTTTGAGGGAGCCAGGCAAAATTCCAAGGCCTCACATATTGACAAGATTCTTCACCTTTTGTCAAGGTGAGATTCCCGTTTAATTTGTGAATCTTTCGAGTTGTACCTTATATTACCAGTTTTGTACATGTTTTGTAATGGTTTTTGAGTTGAAACAGTTCCATTTCTTCATGAATTGCAAACCAAAGTTCATTTAAGGCTGCACACCCTCCTCTTTGCCAAGTTTTTCGCAAGGGTTTTACAAGACACTCAATGGCCTTTGCTTTCTTTGTATTCCTTTCCCGTTTCCAGTACCAACTGACAGTTGGGACGGGTTTTTCTGAGGTTGTCCTCATTGGCATCCCCCACAGATCCATACATTAAACCTGAGAGAAGCTTCGGCAAAAAGGAGAGTTTGGGGGAGTTGAGAGATTGAGCTTCTCGGAGGCTGGAGAGAAAAATAGAACTGGAGATGCTGGGGAAATTCTTAGACATGTTGTAAGTATATTTCACATCATTCTCTCTCTCTCTCTCTATATATATATATATACTATAGACAAGCAGCAACCTTTTCGCAGACTTGACACAAAGTTTCACGGCTATATTTTAAATGTCATGAACACATGGACAGACACAACCTAAAATCGCTATCTCTGACCCACATTTTGGGGCGAAGTTACAACTTTGATTGAAAAAAAAAAGGATGAAAAAAGAAGCCTAGAGTTCCATCTGCATGTTGCGGTTTCCATTTCAGTTGTTTGCCTCAACCCTCAGCACATGTACAACTGGACTTGTGAAACTGCGGAGAACCATGTTGCTGATGTCTGCAATTGGAAGATAAGCTGAGAGTACGGCCGCACAGACATGGGCAAATTGCTGGTGGAGAACAAAGCAGAGCTGAACCTGCAGAGCTTAGCAGCTCAATGGAATGCGGATTCGAATCAAACTGAGAACTGTACCCAGTCTGTGCTTCACATGTCTTTTTCACGCCGTGTGGTGATATGATGGCCGTTTTCCCCTCTACATTTTTGTGTAGCCGCACACAATGTATTCTCAAGTGTTCCTTGTTGGGAGACGTCTTTCGGAACACTTAAGATTCCATCTTAAACTCTGGGGGTGCATCCCTTGAGGCCAACATTCTGAATTTCTTTGGAATTCCCTGGTGGTTGTCGCGCCAACCAGGCCTCTGGCCACTGGGCACCATGAGTCGGTTCTTTGAAAGTCCACTCAACACACTGCGGAGCTCGTGGCATACCACGGGGTAACACCAGTTTCCAAACAGCCATGCGAAAGACAAAAGGCATGCCCTGCGCAATGGATTTGAGATATTGTTTACAACGAATGCTACAAGGGTGGAGATCCTGCGCCAGCACCACCCATTTCTTGGTGGGTGCCACTGACCAGATCAAACGCATCAACTATGCATTCGGCATGCAAAGCATGAGCCAGCCGGAATGAAGCCTCGAAGCCGGTGCAGCACGACAAGAAATTGGAGAACGAGAAGTTTGCTCTCAGGTTGACAACTTGACCGTCAGAACCTCCATTCATCAACTTGGGCGACGCAGGGCGGCGGCTTCTGTTCTCAATCTCCAAAAACGAGCCATGACTTTTCAGTTCACCAAGGTGCGGAGGCACAGCACACAAATCTATCAGCAGTTACTTCACAACATTGTGAAGTTGCCGACTTTTCAAACACTTCCAGCCTCGGGCGGATTTGTGTTTGCACAAGCATCATTGACCGGAAATTCGGAGCTTCAATGAGCTCACAAATTTAACTGGTTTTACTTTCATCTCAGACAGGAGGAGTGCCATAGAAAGTTGCTTGAAGTGAAGTGCCACCCACGCAACGGCTTTTCAGAAATTATGGCACAAGTGACACCACGCAAGGGCAAGGCTTCTGACTGCTGCTTTATTCAACTGCTGTCGACGCCATCCTCGCATGGCACGAGCCTAGCAAAGTGAAGGATCTCCCCTGCCACTGGTCACTGGCTAACAGCGCTGGGTGCAAGGCAATGACATGGTACTGATTCCTCATTTTCCAGTACCTTGAGGCGCGCACCTTTTTAGAATCTGTGTCAACTTTCAGCGCCCAAGAACTCCTGTCATTCGGCAGTTATGTGGCAAGCTGCATGACCGACCTGCAGTTCCCAGAGGTGAGATCTCGAAGAAATTGAGCAACGCAATTGCGGAGGTCCTGACTCCAAATGCTGACGTCAACGATGAATTGGGCTGACATGGTGTGTGCGGGGGTAACCTCGGTATACGAGGCCCGCCCGACCTGCTGTATTTTGGGCGGAAAGTGTGGCGGCTACATTTTGGCAGACGTCGTGTCGGTGACTTTCAGTTTTTCTTTGACCAGCGACAACCAGCCGGATTTCTTCGTCATAAGGTCAGCATTGACATTGTTGTGAGGATAATCTCACAGTATTATCTATTTTGGGTTGTCCCATGGTCCCTCTGTGCAGGATGGCAGTCACCACCAGGATTGTTAGATGCTAAGTACATGTAAGTACCGGATTCCTGTAAACCTTCACTTGCCACTGTTACCAGGAGGGGGGCAACCTAATTTTTTCATGGCTACCAGTAGCATCGTTGTGGCCAATTCCGTAGATGAATTCGAAATGCCAGTTCAACCTGGCACGAAATCAGGGCCGAAATTGCGGCCAAATTCCTGGCGAGTCTTAATGCCCTTAGGTATACCTGCAATGCAGGATCAAAAACTGTAACTGCAGAAATGGCATCATAGAATGCAAGTTGGCGCATAGTAATAGTAGGTCTGCAGATGGGCTCTCATGATGCAGAGCCCATACAGCCCTGCTTCACAGAGGTTGTCCGGTTCTGTTGGGTGCTCCGCAAGGGCTGCCGCACCCCCAAAAAGGTACAGCAACAAGGTCGCCAAAGATAACCTGGAACAACCTTCGCACAGTGGCCAATGCGACTATACAGCCAGTATTAAAAGATGCTTGCTTAGGGATGATATATAGGTAGATTGTAATGTTGGGTGATGCACCTTTAGATGTTCAACGGTGCCTCTTTCCATACTGCACATGGACTGTGACTGTGCTGCCTTGGCTGGGACTTCAAACAGTCCCCTTAACCCCAGCGGCGATCGGATCACCATGGATCCGAGTCATGAAAGATCGAAAGCCAATCAACAATCAGAAACAAAACAACAACTTACCTTTTTTTGAATGAAGCTGTCAACTTTTGAGGGATCGCCCAAGGAACTTGGGGGAAAACATTGTATGCCGTTCAGTGTCCGAGGAAACACCATGGTCTTGATGAATGTCATGAAATATAAAAAAAAACGCGTCGTGAATTATAGTTTGAACGGAAATGTAGGTTCAACAGAATAATTCTTGTGCACTTAAATTTTGCTCGATTTTGTGATATTTGTGTGTCAGGTAGCTTTGTTGGAAGAAACAAGACACCAGTCATTTTGTCGCATTTCTGGTTTGATTATATATGTTTTGCCCACAAAACAAAGACCCGTCCTACGTCCATTATTTGCAATTCGGTTGTGTTGGTAACTTTTGACAATTCTTAGACTTTGATATACTTGACGCTCCTAAATAAGGACAACATCTATCAGAAGGATACCTTTGACTGTGATGAAGGCCAGCTCGGGATTTGGAGGACATTGAACTCCCGGGAATCTCCCTTGAGAACCGTGTAGCTTGATGGTTGAGACAGGCAAGTTGAAGAGGTTGTTTGTTTCTGCCAAAAACTAACAGCAAATTTGTCCCGAAAACAGGTCAAAGCGTGGCCTTAAGAGGAAATATCATCGTTTTCCAAACATCCGTTTTTTCAGGGGCTCTTGCTGTTAGTTGCAGGGAGGGTAACTGTTAAGCATCAGATTTGATGGATCGAATTTTCAAAAAAACTCAAAGAAAGACGTGTACATCCCCATTTATGGATGCTGGTGTTGAGACGAATCATACTTCTCAGGATCCATTGTGGAATCTTCTGTTGTATATGTCATATACACATGTATAGTTTTCGGTGTTGACCCATGCCATGCTTGACCCTTGTCATACCAAAAGAGGGTTCACAAGACTCATTTGGAATCTGTACTGTCCAGCTTCAGGGTTCATGTTTTAAGTTTTCAATTGTTTTTCCTCATTTTTCAGGCATTTTTTTTAAAAACGCATCCGAAGTATCTGAAACTCATCCATTCACCCACCAAACCGGGGGCAACTTCCCTAAAACTCAACCAGGTGCTGCTTTTTGGGACTCATGGCCAGTGGCCAAGCGTGCCTTTTGTTGTCGTTATGAGTCCAAAGGCACCTTGGGTCTGGGGGGATTTTGTTGTTATTTTTTTGGTTGGGAAAAGGGAGAGAAACTTGGGATCCAAAAAAAAAGGTGTTTTGGTGTGATTTTTTTGTTTTCGTTTTTTGCGCCTTTAAGACCTTTCTGTTTGTTTGGCGTTCCAAGGCTGAAAGTCTGGAATCTTTTTCAAAGATTCTATAACTAGGTGGTGGTTTCAAATATTTTTGTTTTCATCCCTATTTGGGGAAGATTCCCATTTTGACCAATATTTTTCGGATGGGTTGAAACCACCAACCAGATAATGATTGTTGACATCGACATCAGAACTAATTGTTTTCAAATGGTTGGCTCAGCCATCGGATCAACAGGAGGTGGTCATAGGGTCGAATTTATGACGTATAGGGTGTGATGGTCTCAACATTAGAGGCGGCCCCTTTTTGCACATTTTGAGGTCCTTGCTTGTGCAGCATAGCTCTTATTGCAAACTCAAACGGAGACATCTCCAGAATGCAAGGTTGCATGACCATGAACATTGCGGAAAAGCTACGGGCAGTGATGCTGCATCACCTTGATAAGACTTGATAAGATGGTGTTCTTTTTCCCTTCTGGCTGGTGGGTGATGAAGGTTAGTGGTTTACTCTAAAAAGAAATAGCCGGGCGGTGATAACCCCCTGCCAAAAAATCAGACATTTTGAGGATAGTTATAGTTCATCACCAACCTCAACCAACAATTCAACAGCAATGAACCATGGGTACGGATTTTTGAATCTCCAGCAGCAGGGTGTTCAGACTCAGCTGCGCCAAGATGCTTGGCGCAAGCGCGGGAGACCACTGGGAGATTTGGATGCTGAAATGCGTACAGCCATATTGTAGCAAGGGTAGTAACACTTGACACATAGAAGAAGCATCCTTATTTATACAGTGGACTAATTTGGGATTTACATGAACTGACAAACTTTTAGGAAAATGAAAGCTTCCCATGTTTCTCTAAATCAATAGACTTCCCCTTTTTGTCGGGAGATCTTGGGAGATTTTTAAGTTCTGAGCTTAGACGCCACCGTTCAGCTTGCAGAATTCTTTCCCTTTCCGTTTGACTCTTCAGGCAACCTGTTTTTCAATTTTCCTTCGTCAGCAGAGGATAAACCCTTGGTACACAACATCCGCACGAAAAAAAGGCTAAATGCAGGTTGCAAGTCGCCAAGGCATCAATGTGTCTCAACGTCTTACGTCCAATCAACCGAGAAAATCGGAGCCTCAGGATATGACTGTCACACCGATGATAGTGGTGTTTGGTCGACTGCACGAACGCGGTGGTGTTGTGATGTGTGGCGACCCAACGGGCGTAAAACTTATGGTTTTTGCAAGTACGACCTCGCCCTGTGGCATGAGGATGTCTTTATTTTCAACTTCATGATTTTCCACAAGTGGTTCATGATCTTAGGCTTCGACTCATACCTATATTGAGTTACATTTCTGATTGATTGTACGGAGAAAAATCTTTGTGAAATCTCAGTGATTCAACTCACACAAAAACCAAACCCAGGGTTTTCCACTATGTCTGCCTTCAGGTCCACAACGTGGGATGTGGCTCCCTACCACCCAAGTACGATTGCAGCAGTGACATCTCTCATTGGCATCATGCCTGGTCCACTCCAAAGCGACGATTCTGTCCGGAACCTGAGCGGTATGACATCAAAGGCATATCGTGGAAAAAATGGTTGCCTTCAACAAACGGGTATGACAGACAACAAATCCTTTTTGTTGAAACAACTTTTCTTGAAATTGGATTGAATATGTTTTTTGGGAAATTCATTTAGGGGTGCCATTTGTTTTTCGACAAATTGGCAAAGATATCGTTGCACAGATAAATGCTCTGGCGTGAGCAGAACACTTTCGCAATGGTCGACTGGCGAGAACTCAATTTTGATTTCCCAACACACCAACCGTCACCAAATGGGTAGTGCGAAAATACAGCAGTTTTTTTTTGCTTTATCTTAACTATTGAAGATGCAACCATCATTTTTAAACAGGGATTATAAAAAGTGGGAATCTATAATCAATAAAGAGCAAAGATTCCAACCAGTACAAAAACCAATCAAATTTCTATGAATCTGATCAACATCAAACTCAAGATTACCAAGATTTCCAATTTGAGATCAAGGTTACCTCCCCCGAAGCCCGGAAAATGAATAACCATCACTTTTCCCCCTGTTGAAAGGGACAACATTTTTTGAAATGTAAAGGAAATGGATCATCTTCCAAACATCAAGTTTCAAGAGATATGTTAGTTTTTCAGGGGTGGTAACTTTCTAATTCTAAAAACTGTTTTCAAGATATGTTAGTTTTCTATACCTACTTACAAAGTTTTCAGGGAAGATTCAGCGACCCTTGATAGTTTTTCAGGGGATATGTAAATTTCTATCCCAAGGGTGAAGAGATCATTTCTTCCGTCATACTAAGGTTGCGACTCTGTCAAGGTAGGTTGTCCCAAGACACGTCACTCGGTGACTCAGTGACCCGGGGGAGACGCGGGAAGGTGAGATGATGAGAAGGATACCCTTCCTGGGAACCTAACTTCATCTCCCAAATAGGTACTTTTGAGTTGATGATTTTAAACTTTCTTTTTATCCGGTTTGGTTGGATATCTGATCGTTTCTTATGGGGGATATCATGGGGATATCTCAAAAAGGCCAGATGTAAATGTTGATGGTTGAAGTAGTTTTTCTCACCGAAGAAACATATTTCTGTAATAGGAACTTTTTTTGAAAGGAAATCGAAGCTTGAAGTTCACAGTTAACCTACTCTATCTTGCTTAGAGAAAATGTGTTTTCTTCTGTTTTCTGGGAGCTTTGCAGGATTTTCCCGCGTGATCCCCATACATTTTTCGGAAAAATGTTGCTTCTTCGGTTTAATGATTGCCAGGTGTGGTTGGTTTCCGGTAGCGCAAACTCCAACCGTTAGCCAACACACACTTTGGTTGTTTCATCCATTGACCCATTGGTGCCATTGGTATACCCTTCCATGGCTGCGCAGCCGGGTATGGCTGCAGCTCGGTGATGCGACTGAGATTATCAATGTCGACTGGGGGGAACAAAGACATGCTTTCTGGAATTTTCGGTGTGTGAAGATTCATTAGATGGGGGTTTCCAAAAATAATGGGTTTTCCCCCCAAATCATCCATGAATTAATAGAGTTTTCCATTATAAACCATCCATATTTTGGGGTACCCCTATTTTTGGAAACACCCATAAGAGGGTGCAGGATTCTTCTTTTGGTGACATCAACTGTCAGTTATTGCATTCAATTAATTGCCAAATACCCCTCCCTGAAACTAACAGCTGGCACCATGAAAATGGACCGAAACCCAAAAAGGAAAGGAACGTTTCCCAAGCAGCATTTTTCCAAGGGAAAATATGCTGCTGGGTGGTGGTTTCAAATATTTTTTATTTTCACCTGTGCTCGGGGAAGATGAACTGACTTCAAATTTTCAAAGGGGTTGATTCAACCACCACCTACTGTTGGTGGTTCAGAAATCCCAAACAACCACCTGGGACGGTGAAAAAAACACCATCGTAAATAATGGTAGATAAACTACCAACCTCCCTCAACTGGTTTTCTCGCCGGATAACTTTGGAATGACGATATTGAGGTTCATGGCTCCAGAAGTTGTTGGTACCACCGGCACCAGTCCGGTACTCCCAGTTTTTTTTTGGGCGGGGAGCTAGGCAGCTAGGTAGAAGGAGTGGGTGGGGACACGACTTAGTACAGATGTTTGGGGACTAAGACTAAGATCTTTTTAAAAGTTTCAAAACCAAAGCAGTTGCTGGAGATTGTTGGATTCATGATGATATTCCCATAGAGAATACTAGTGATACTACATGCTTTTGCTTAAGTTCTTAGGATATGCATCCGCAGCACTCAACAAAATCATAGGACATGAAGTCTGCAACTTCCAAATTTACGAGTGATCGATCACCAGTCGTAAATTTCAGAGATTTGTTAAACAAATCGACTTTTGAATCTCGCAATGACATGCAGTTTTGATGGTTTCCTTGGACAGCTTCAGATGTCTTTTGTTTGTCAAATCCTTCGCTTTTGGAAGGCAACAACAACTGCAGCACCTGTGACTTATGACTGCAGGTGCCTTCAAGTTTTTTTTTTCCATGTTGACTTCCGACTTGGGGAATCACTAGATTCTGGAGGTTTAACTGTTGCATTTTTTTTCGCGGGGGGGACAGTTTTGGTGGATGGAAACCATTGATTCCCCAAACAGGTTTACCTGTGGGGTTCTATCTTAGAAAAAAACAGACTGGACACGCTGGTGGGCGCGCTGGGTTTGGTTGGGCGCGGATTTGGCCCTGCTGGGCGCGCTGGGTTGGGTTGGGCGTAGGGTTTGGCTGGGCGCGCTGGCTGGGTTGGGCGTGGCGTTGGGCGTGGGGTTTGGCCGTGCTGGGCGCGCTGGGCTGGGCGTGGGGTTTGGCCGTGCTGGGCGCGCTGGCTGGGTTGGGCGTGGCGTTGGGCGTGGGAAGTACAAAAGTTCACTTTCAAAGTACAAAAGTATACTTTCAAATTGCACAAAGTATACTTTCAAAGTACAAAAGTATACTCTGGAAGTACAAAAGTACACTTTCAAACTACACAAAGTATACTTTTAAAGTACACAAATATACTTTCAAAGTACACAAATACACTTTCAAAGTACAAAAGTATACTCTGGAAGTACAAAAGTATGCTTTCTCAAAGTACAAAAGTATACTTTCAAAGTACGCAAGTATACTTTCAAATTACACAAGTATACTTTTAAAGTACAAAGGTATACTCTCGAAGTACAGAAGTATACTTTCAAAGTACACAAGTATACTTTCAAATTACACAAGTATACTTTCAAAGTACAAAAGTATACTCTGGAAGTACAAAAGTATACTTTCAGGTACAAAAGTATACTTTCAAATTACACAAGTATACTTTCAAAGTACAAAAGTATACTCTGGAAGTACAAAAGTATACTCTGGAAGTACAAAAATATACTGTGGAGAAAAAAACCCAAAAGCAAGATTGTTGAGAGTTCTATTTGATTCAATTGATTTACTTGCACTGTTTGGGGTCTATGCTGGTATCATTTTTCTCAAGAAAAGGGGTGTCACCTACCCAAAAGTTAATTTTTAGATCAATTTTTGGAAGGTCCACAAGGTGCAGTCACTGAGTTGAAGATCGAATTCCGTATATTTTGGTTTACCATTCCGAGGGGTAAAGGGTGGGGGCTCAGATTCTATAGGAATGGCAATAGAGACCTGAAAAAAGGATTGTCAGTTGAAAATTTCTGTGATTTGGCTTAGGAGCTTATGATCAAAATCATCCGTAGCTTGAGAATTTGACGGACAGAGTTTGGACATTTCCATAATCCAGTGCCTTACTCGCTAGCAAGCAACAAGCAACGTGGTAGAATTGCCAGTCCTACCATCGGTTACGTTGTGGCAGCCTGATCGCCAGGGCGGGTAGTAAGCATTGGAAGGACCAGATCGCTGGAAAAGTGGGGAATATAGCAACTGGTAATTTGGTGTAAATGTAACGTCCACAAATTGCTGAAATCAATAGATTCCTTCTGTTGAAACTTGGCTAATCTTTTGGCGCCAACAGTGGATCAATTGGTTTCAAATTCCGTTGCAGCTGGAGTCATTTTCGGATATCATTTCCACACATGAAAAAGATCACATGATTGGTGCCTAGATGTTTTGCAAGAGACAAAGGCAGAAAGCCATAGAAACTTTGATGAATCTTTGCAATCTTTGCAACTTTGATCTGAAAGGAGGGTTGGTCTTCCAGCAAAGCCAGCTGGTGTTGTGCCAAGCTCAAAAGGAAATTTGAGAAAATCTCCAGATTTGTGAGGTGAGTCGAAATACATTTTGTCCCCATGATTTTTTGACACCAAATTTGAGAGTCTTG
Organism: Breviolum minutum Mf 1.05b.01; assembly: GCA_000507305.1. Taxonomy (NCBI): domain Eukaryota; class Dinophyceae; order Suessiales; family Symbiodiniaceae; genus Breviolum; species Breviolum minutum. The sequence goes on along the minus strand of DF241376.1, from coordinate 27,493 downwards.
AAGTTGGGTACTCAAAATCCTAAATGAGAGGTGCAACAACTTCAGTGTGTGTTTCTGTAGATGTCATCATCGTCCTGGTGCCGCTGCGGTGGTTGTTGTTGTTGTTGTTGTTGTTGTTGTTGTTGTTGTTGTTGTTGTTGTTGTTGTTGTTGTGGTTGTTGTTGTTGGTGGTGGTGGTGGTGGTGCCATGTCAGTCTTGGTCCAGGTCTTGGCCATCCCCTGGACGTTTGGGTGAATTGTCGTGACAAACATCGCGACAGGCAAAAGGTGATGCCCAAACCTTCTAGACTCACAATCAATGAGATTATATATACTTACTATTCTGTTCATCCAGAAAATATGTATTTCACCACACAATTTCAACAATAGTAATTTTCACCACATATTGTTCACCACACAATTTCAAAAATGAATGGATTCCATTTCAACGGATGACCTCTTTTGCCAAGGCACCTCCAAGAAAAACTGCGCCATGTCAGCACCTCCCGTTTTGAGGTGCTCATCATGGTTTTGGCTGTCCCTTCGAATGCCACAAAACCTCCGAAAGATCATGGGAAGGTGACCAACAGCAGAACCTCGGCAGAGGAGAGATTCCGAACTTGGGAAAATCCCATCTTTCGGGTTTTTGTTTGTGAGTTTTTCAGAGGGAAGCAGTATATATTATTCTGTTCCAAAATTAGTAAATGGAACCTTTATTTGTTTTTTCGTTAAGATGTGAAGTTGGAGGGAGATACTCAAAACTTCACAATTTCCAGGTCGTTTTGTCCAAAACTGACAGACTCACAGACTGAAATCGCATAGTTTGATGCGTTTGGCAACCCAGGTGGTGTTGTGAACATCGACATATGGGTTGCATCCAAGAGAAGTTCGAACTCAGGGGTGCTGTAGCACATGGCAGAGGTGCGAACGCAGCAACATGTGGTCGAAACTGAGGAAAACACCTAGGGACATTTGTTGAGAGGCCCTCAGTTTTGATTTAAAAAAATGTTGGGAATTTTGTGGGCTGATTTTTATTTTTGTGACAATTTTGATTTCAGAAGTTTTGGTACAGTTTTATTTCATTTTTGGTGATCAGGGGACACCGAGTGACGAGCGTCAGGTGTACATCTGCAGATTTCCCTTTTGGCTTTGGCGGTGATGCTGTCACTTGGAGACCTGGCAAAGGGGATGCCTGAAAGGAGCACAATCTCAGTGGCTACATGGGCAATTTGTGCACCTGTCTAGATGTGTACTGCTGTAAGAAGTATCTTGAGAGCAACTTGTTATTGTATAGATTCCATCAATTTAAGGACCGAACACAGGTGCCAAAAACAAACATCGTACCATCCTTGATAACAGCTGAGTGTTTTTCCAGGTACGTTGGATGACGTTTCAAAATGACTCTGAAAAAACTTCAGCTTCGAGGTTGTCTTTAGTCTCCTTAAGACTGCTGAAATATCGCCAATGTGAGGTGCCATTTTTCTGGGAAAGGTGGTGGTGCCATCTGCAGAAGAAGTTTCAACGTTGCGTTTTTGTTGTAAAAGTGATGTTTGGTGACTTGGATTTTGAGATTTGATTTTTTGTTATTTTTTGATACATGAAAAAAAAGGTATGCAAAGAAAAGCAGGAGGATCCTTCTTGCCAGTCGCACGTCTTGAATGATTCAGAATTAATCACTGAACATTCAGGTTTCCACAGACGGAAAAAATGTTCTCCTTCTGCTGGGTTATTGAAGATCCTCAAGCAATATGCGCTTCTGAAGGCTGAGACCCACAACTAGAGAATTGCGTTCAAACTGAATGTGTAATGTACAAATTCGACTGTGGAGAGTCTAATGATGTTTTTTTTCAGTACTGCGAAGATGCTTTCATATTGTAAAGCCACTTGCCCCATTTTGTCAGAGTCATGTCCTTTCTATATAAATGGTTTCTTCCAGGGGTCATTAAATTAGCATGTTTTTTTTTTGGATCAAACCAGCAGCAAATGCATAGTGATTTAGAGGGATTTCCCGAACAAAAATAGTGCCATTTGCCATAGTGATAGTGCATGGTGTGGGTTGGTGTCATATTTCATGACCCCTGTCTTCCTTCATTGTGGCACGTCCAAAGTGTGCGAAATCAATCCATTCCATGCCTACTCTGGAAGGTGCACGAACGGTCCGCTGAAGTCTTTGTTGAATGAGGTCCGCGGTCCGAATCTACGGTAGATCCTCAAGGGAGCTGTAAATGTTTGGAGATGATGGTCAAAGGGTTGGTGGTTGGTTCCTTAAACACAAACTGGAGGGCAAAAGAAACAGAATGGTCAGAAGAGCTGCTTGCTGTATTTGGATGGGGTTTACGGATGTGATTCAACTGAAGAAGTTACATGACATGGTGGAGGTTTTAGATGATGCTGTTCTTGGCCCGTGGAAGAGATATCCTGATCTTAAACTTTTGGAAACAGCCACGTGTTGAACGATGTCTGCCTGCACGTTTGTGGCCAGGATTCCAATTTGCTACAGTGAAGATGCTGGATTTTTTTCTTTTTGTCTGAGCAGCTACCACTACGGCAAGAGAAACAGAAGTTATATCATTGTATCAACAAATGGTGAAAACTACAATTGGTGGAAGAAATCCTGCACCTGAAATCTCTAAGACCCTGCGCAGATTTAATGCGAATGAAATGATACACATGGCATAACCACCAAAAAAAACCACAAACTTCAACTGAATGCAGCTAGTGGTTAAATTCAACCCTAGAATCCCAAACCAAGAAACCCAAACCAACAACAATTAACCAACCATTTGCTGATGATTTTGGTGCGATTTTACTGCCATCATCCACAGCATCATCAAATTTATACGACTTTCAATTGCCGGACCTGGTGTGTTTTTGAGGTTGCCGGACCTGTACAGATATTTCAACACGAGATGTGATCCACTTGATATCACTGAAGGGAAAGGAGCAGCGATTTCAAAAACCTTTAGGGATCTTCTTAGCCAACCGAAATTTGGAGGATATATTTTTGGTGCGACCTCAAAAAACCTCACAGCAAAGTGTGGAGGGGAAAAAAAACGAATGGATTGTTGGCAGAAGAAGAAGGGAAATACCTAGTGCAAGTGGGTGGATTTAGAGATCATGTCGTGATACTATCAGCAAATTGGAGCTTGAGAGAATGCCTTTTTTTTGCTGAATTGGAGCCATCGTCTTCCATGCATGATGATACTGTTGATGGCTTTGTTCGAAGCACTTGAAGTTGGTAGTTTATCCCAATGTTTCATACATCCTGGCTTGGGTCTATTTGGAACAACATCATCAAGGTGAAGCCTTTGAACAAATCATATTTTGGAAGATGTCATGTGGGTGTGTCTCAAAGCAGGAGCAGGAGCTGTCTCTATAAATCTTCAAGATTTATGGATTTATCCAATGACAGCTGTCAGTGGTTGCTTCCAAAAAAAACCAATGGGACCTTTCGAATCCATAAAATCCACGGTTTTCTGCTGCATAGTTGGATGAAGCCCTAAAGAAATGTCTCCATTCTGTGAGAATATGGTGGTGGTCAGATCTTTGTGGAGATGACAGCCAAAGATGCTGTGAACATGGTGAAACCATGGAGGACATGAAATCAGCAAATGATCTACAAATTGTCACCATGACTACGTGTGTTTTCAGACAACTGCTGGTAATCTCAGACTTCTTAGAGGAATGACACGATTTTTAGGAAACCTTCTCCATACATAGACACATATCCAACTGGAGAAGTCATTTTGCTGAAAATCTCCAACAAACGCGACTGTCAACAGATTTGATCGTGATTTTTTCACATATCCAAAAAAAAGATGAAAAAGGCAACATCTGTCAAAAGTTGTGATTGGGAACCTGGAAAATGTAAAAAGAGCTGTTTCTTTTCCAAAAAAAAACACCCTCAGGGTTTAAACATCAAGAGGTGACCAAACAGAGGTTCAGCACTTGTGCTGCCGGGTTCACTTTCTCCATGGTTTACAACGGAGCTCCTCCAAAAGGAGGGGGCGTCCGGGCGTGGACCCGTTGTCCATTTCCCACCGGGAAAAAAAAGAGAGGGCAACCAAACGGTTTTTTGTCCCGGAAGGAGCTTCGTGTTGGAATCGTTCGCAGGGTTGACATTCTTGTAGATTTATTGAGACGACTTCATGTTGGTATTGGTGGGACATTTCATTATTAAGAATGTAAATCAGATATGACGCAAGGGATGGCAGAACAAATGAGACCATCAACGGCTTAACTGCCACCTTGGAAAGTTAGAGGATAACGATAACTTTTCGGACATGTTTCATCTTAAGGAAATCCTTGAAATTTGATGTGAGTTGATGGCATCTCTGAGCATTTGTTTCTTCAGCTTGGAGATTTTGTCACTGCTCTTGTCCTTTGCCAGCAGAAATGATGAAATCCTGGGCCAGGAATTTTGTGGGACATCGTTGGGATGATTCTGCGTGGATATAGTCTCATTGTCATCGAAATCGAAAAAGGTAACACCTGGTTCATCATAATGATTTCCTCGTGTTCATGTTACAGGTGATGCTCCAATCAACCGTACAACTGGTGGTATGATATCCAACCTCCATCTATAAACACCCACAATGGAAAGGGGCTTGGATCACTGTGGGATTTCTGTGGTCAGGTAGACATGAACCTCTTCTGCCGGCTGCTACGTGATACCGTGAGCTGAATGCTTTGGAAAAAGACACGACCTTGAGATGCCTTCGTCGTCGAAGGTTTTGGGGACCGGGGACCCTACATGGCTGTCAAAAGGTTTATTACTTAAAAGAGTTGAAGACCTTATATATTCATACATGCATCTCCCTAGACATATTTCTATATATTTGTCTAGTTAGTGTGCTCTCTATTCACTTATATTATATGTATATACAGTATAGTTAGAGGATATAAATATCTATATATACGAATGGACAAAACCGACAGATCCTGTTGACCTCTATCCCAGCCTTTTAACCAGCCTGTCCAGGGCCCCTTGGTTCTTCAAATCTTTAGGAGCCACAAATTCTATCATCCATATCTCTCCACCGGCCGGCACAACAACTCAATCTAAAGAAAACGGCTGGAATCTCTGAGTTATGAGTTGAAAAACTACCAATCGGGTAGACTGAGTAGAACGAAAAATTTTCACCAGGAAAATTCAATCCAGTGAACCTTTATCAGTTTTGGAGTCTACGACCTCTGCTACCAGCTGAAAACCAATCTTTGGATGCCTTTTTAAAAAGCCAGGTTGATGGAGGAACTGAGCAAGTCCTGTACCACGGAGTTGGAGGTTCGGCGTTTCCCGGTTTCACAAACCGGGGAGGTGGAGGGAGATATATAAATCCCCAGGTTGGAGGAAGAAATATCCATGAAAAAAAACCAACAACATGATATGGATTATGCAATGATATGCATATATGGAAGGACAGTTATACAGTTATACGTGTTGACAACAACACAACAAGTTCTTTTGGAGGTTCGAACACAGAGAAATTAGAGTTCAGAGAGTCAAGTTGGCTTTTTGGTGTTGCGATAATTTCTAGAGATTCAATGTGTTTCAAGGTGGTCTGGAGTCAAGCTGTTTTGGTTGCTGTTACCACACTTTCATTTGGCTCAAGCATCGGGAGTGACGACATGGTGTGGAAGCAAAGCAGAGCAAGGTGTTCATCGGACTGGAAGTTGAGTGTATGATGATCTGGACAATTTTGAATGATTTTTACTTATTCTGGAGTTTCATTTTTAAATTGTTCCTCACTATTCTCGCAGAACATGAGGTCTAGGAAAACATGTACAGTAAGTGTAAACATTGGTTTGGCAGTCGCACACTGGGTATGTTCTTTTTCCCCATCCATCAAGGATTGTCAAGTAAGACCACAACAACTGAGCAGCTGACACGAACGAGCTGCGCTAGCTGATAGAAATCATGAAGCTGCTTGAGCTCTTACTACCAGGCAGCTGATTTCTGCGCCGAAACAACCAACAGTTGTACGGTTGTGGGGGGCATTGTGAGTCATTTTGAGACATGCTCAACAATTTAATGCACCAAAGTTCTTGGGATACCCCTGATGGCTGAAATCCTGTATATTACTCAGATACCCAAAGACCCAAGCAAATAATAGGATACTAGTACAACCAGTGCAGTAGCTACTTCTCAAGTCGTACAGCACTTCATTTCAGAAAAAAGTATCGAAGGACCGAACATGTCTCTTAGAGGTTGCCACATATCATGGCTTACACCCCCGAAAACTAACATGAATACCCAAAATGGTGGTTTGGAAAAGGATGGAAAAGGTAGCTCCCTTTAAACATGGCAATTTTGGGTATCTGTGTTAGATTTCTGGGGTGTAGTGTAGCAACAACAATCAACCAATTTTGGATTAGATCCAAAAAAGGACTCAGTTTTTCGCCAAAGCCAGTTGGGTGCATAAAGTTGGAGATCCTGAAAACCTTTTGCCGCGGGAATGGGGGGAATCGGGTGATTCCCTGAAATCGAGTTATACCACATGCAGAAGGGTCTCAAGTGGCATGGCGTCTTTTTGGGGGACTCAAAGAATCATTGGCGGAAGACTTAATTCGATGATGATGATGATGATGATGATGATGATGATGATGATGATGATGATGATTCATGATTCATGATTCATGATTCATGATTCATGATTCATAATGCATGATTCATGGTCACAACCATAGACCCGTAGTTGTACTTCAAGGTCATCTGTCATCAGGGTATATGTTTCGACCTCCCCAACAACCTCACTGGACGCCAGAAATAGGGGGGGGCGAATGTCCAGGTGGAGGTATAAAGGGATATGAATACCTGCTGCATGAATTGATGTTCATCGTTCCTAGGCACTGAATAGGTGACAACGATACTGGGGTGAAACCCATTTCACCACAGGAAACATTGGCGTGGTAGGGAAGAATTGGCACGATTAGGAACCAAGTAGACTAAGTGCCATCCATGACACCAATACCAGAAGCCCAAACAAAAAAAGGTTTCTGAGTTGTAGTGAAACATTTTTCATTTTGAAGCCATCAAAAATAGAAGATGTGCCTTGTAGAGTTGCTTGGTTGCTTGTTTGGCCATCACTACAGACCCCTAGAAGTCAGCATTCTCTAGTGATTGCCTGTAGGCCCGAAGTTCTCCCTTCGGAGCTCTTTCCAGGGCACGGGTTCTCGGGTTCTGGATGTTGGAATTAGGTCACACCGATGTGGATTGAACGTATATGCTATGATGTCCATGCCTATGTGTACATATGTATAGATACGAGAGACTTCATAATATGTATCTGTATATATATATAATATATTTACATAAATTCACCTGCATCAGCAAAAAATCACACATCATATACATGTATGAAACGAATAGATAGATAGGTACAAACATATCCACATATTTGTTCAATGATTCATTGAGAGCAACGGATGTTAAGAACCACATGGAATCTCATGCCGCCTCTTTTTTTCCATCATGGCCTCGACTGACAGAGCAGATTGTGAATGTTAGACACTTTTGAAGCTGGAATTATTAAAACCTGAATGAAATTTATGACAGGCAGAGTGTGAATAAAATAGCAGGTTTGGGATGCTCAAGGTGAAAATTATAAGGCACTGACCGACTTCTAAAGTGGTTGGCTTACCTGAGACGTGTTTTTTCTCAAGATGCTTTGGAAAGAGGTGCAGGGTATGATTTCATTTAATTGGATTGATGATTTCCACCAACTTCACATTCTTCAACTCCTGTGGCTAGCCTTGCGGCATAAATCCGTCAAATTAGTGTCATCTTGACTGGTGATCTTCTGGAATTCACTGGTTGGTGTCCAGGTATACCTAAGGGATCTTAAGGGTTTGAATTTTCACCATGGAGATCCCCCGTGAATTGCTCCCAATGACTGCAGGAAACTGCAGTTTCACCAGTTTCGTAAGGTCATGGCGTCACCATGGACGCAGGAGGTTTGAAGGGGTAAAAGTCCACCCAACAAAAATGACCAGGGAGATTTTTTGACCCAGAAAAGATTGGATGGCTGAAATTTTTTGGAGAAATTTGGGATGGGTGAAATATGGTGATGGTGTTTTTGGACCCTAGAAAAGATTGGATTTTGGAAGTTGATTGGGAATCTACTTGATTGATGATGCTGTGATAATCGTAACTCATTTTTGTCAATGTTTCATGAACAAATGTGACTTTGATGGCATACTATTTCCCTGTTAAGATGATGATTTAGGTGCACCATTTTTGTGATAACATGATTTTTTTTTGCCCAACATGATATGAGAGTTGAAAAAGTGGTACTGGCCCGTAGGCAGGTTTGCCTGAAACATGATCTTAGCGAGCCTAGGAAGTTCAACAGTCATTCTCCAAGTCCAGGCAATCAAAGTCAGGGTTTAATATACCTCACTTGCAAGTATGCCAAATCGTAGCTCTTGCATCACACCACCAATCGGTTTTCATCACAAGATATTTTGTTTTCCAATGGATGTCATCATTTTGGAGCACGCATTTCGACCTTACTGACCCTCTTGTCGGTACCTTTTAAGACTTCAAATTCCGAGTTCTTGTTGTTGATCTTTATTTGTAGAATCTCTTTCGTCATCTTTCGTCCATGGCCGCATGGCTTGCTTGTTACATTTCATCTCACAACTTTGCAGGTGCTACTGAAGGTGGAGGACCGCCACGGAACAGACAGCGAATCTGATGTGAAGTTTTGGAGACATCTGTATTTCCGAAACGGTCTGATGGTGATGATGATGGTGATGATGATGATGATGATGATGATGTTAGCAAATTGGTGATTCTCTTTTTTTGCTTTGTACAGTTATTGTTGGGGATGAGTGGAGCACGAATTCTTGAGCCCACTTTGGATTATATTATATATGTTCATATATGTTCCGGATAAGGGTCGGTCATCTTAGAGCAAATGAACGAGAATTAGCTTTTACTCATCAACAATTCTAGGTTTCAGATAAATTAGACCCCTCAAATTCACCAAGTCCCAGCAAAACTTTGAAACCAGTAGCAGTATCAGCGAGGATTCAGATGCTTTACACACCCCCGAAGAATAACAGCTCGCCCCCTGGAAAAATGATGCTTGGAAGAGTGATCCTTTCCTATTGGGGAAGGTAACTTTTCAGGGGCGAACTGTTAACCTTCGGGAGGGCAACTTGTTTTGTATATGGATGTTTCCAAAAATAGTGGTACCCCAAAATGGATGGTTTATAACCGAAAACCCTATTAAAATGGATGATTTGGGGGGTACCACCATTTTCGGAAACATCCATATGATCTTTCCGGCACCAGGCGAATGGTGGCAAGACGAATCTGGCCATTGGCACTTTGGAGGTTTCGTCAAAATTTGGGGAACTTTGCATTCAACCCGTGGGTTTGGGAAATTTCCCTTAAGCAATGGGAGGATCATTCCAGTGGATGTAAGTGGTTAGTAACACCCATGAAAACAACCCATTTACAAGCCATTTAATCATTTACACGCCATGAAACGGTCATTTGGAAGAGGGAAGTGGTTCTGTTTTCTTTGGGACGCTCCGACAAGTATTTGAATCTTTGCCATGGGGACGTTTTTCTTCTTCTTTGACCGAAAAAAATCTCTCCGGGAATGACGGAACTGGCTGGCTGTATGTCTGTCTCATTTTTTTAGATAATTTGATACAAATATGTCTCATTGTAAAAATGATACCATACTATCCATACTTGTACCTGATTCGCTGATGTCTCATTTCTGGCTGGCTCTATGGTACATCCCGCCTTAAAACCTCACCTTTTTGGGTGGCGTTAGATGTTGACTTCATTTGGTCGAAATGACATGGAAATGACAAAAGTTGGGAGCAACAAGATCAACGTCGACCCTGGGTTTTTTCCTTCATTTCGTTGGAATCCTGCACCCTTTTTGAAGTCGAGCCGAAGAAAGGGAATCTTGTACCTAAAAAAGCACGATGAAATTCAACATAGATACCCAAAGTAGATCAAAATTTCCAGGGTATACGCAAATTTACTTCAAGTTTGTATTACTTTTGAACTTGACAACCTATGTCTCCCACATGTGCAAGTCTGTTTTGAACAAATCGCCGCGGTTGGTGGAGGTCCTGCAGAATACTGGTGGCGTGATGAGCATCACCAATGGCATAAAGGTGGAGCGTTTTTTTGCGGGAAGTTGAAGACCTTTTTTGGGTTGCAAAGTGTGATCAATCTTATTCGGGTGGTGGTTTCAAATATTTTTTAAAAATATTTTCACCCCGATTTTTGGGGGAAGATTCCCATTTTGACTGATATTTTTAAAAGGGTTGAAACCACCAAATAGTTATGGATGATCTTGGTGGAATATTTCATTGTTCACCCCGATTGATGGCTGAAAGAGTTTTCCTTTTTGAAACCAACTCAAAATATCACCCCTGCAATTCCAAAAGAAAAACCGGTCTTCCAAAGCAAAAGTGTTTGAGGGGCTGTTACGGTGTGTACCCCCCTTCGATTCTACATTGCAAGTGTATATGCACTTGTGGTAGCCAAATGAATTCCTTTGTACACTGGCATAAAGTTTGGATTATGATATAGTTCAATATGGGAATCAATAAACTAGGATCATCCATATCCTCTATTCCCTATCCTATGGGAATCCCTTTGTACATTGGCAGGACCTTTTAATCTCGTTGGTTGAAAGGATAGGATGATCGTTCCAGCTTTTAGGGGCACCAGGATGAAACATGCTTTCCATTGTCAGATATCGAGGTTCAGCGACGTATAGGATACCTTGTGCCTTAGGCGTTCTCAGACATCGTTGTCTTACCACTGGAAAAAAGGACCTGATGTTTTTTAGCTTTGTTCCCTTGGTTGTAGCAGGTTTTCTTCACTTCTGAAACTTCTGAATGACCTGAATAACAACGGACGGAGCACTTCCTATGCAAGGATCACCACCATCTAAAGTGCTTGATCACTAAAGTCAGATTAAATACCCTCTGGCCACCACCCCAAAAAAGGTCATCAGAAAAAAACACACATAAAAAAAAACAGGTGGTGGTTTCAAATATTTATCACCCTTGCCGGGTCAGATGATCCAATTTGACTAGTATTTCATCATATCTGGCTTCAATTTCGATGTTCCAAAAGGCGGTGAAAGTGAATTGTGGCGCCAAGATGAACAAGGAAATTGGTGACCGAACTCAGGGGTGGTTTTTCCCATGGGACACCATGGGATTTTTCTGCAACAAAAAATCAGACCAATCTCCCATGGAAAGGCTTTTTTGGTAGCTTACTCAGTTGTTAAAAGTTCATGAATGTCCTGGGCTCATGAAGATGAAGATCCAGGTTATAGATGAAAGACATACACCCCTCGAAACAAAAAATAATGGAAAAGTCTAAAAACTGATGGTTTGGAAAAGGTGACTCCCCGGCTGAAAAATCATGGCTATTTTGGGGGATTTCCATGTGATTTTTTTTTGGGGGTTGTACAATTTCGTGGCAGCTGTGATTAGCATGAGGCACGAAGTAGAAGAAGACCATCCTCAAGGCGATGAGGAGCTGTCAGCTGACATTGCCTGACAAATCAGTGGGTTTGTGCGGGGCTGAAAATCTCGGGCTTTTTTGTTCCAGCTACATGTATATTTTTTCAGGAAAAAAAACTCATGCTCGTTTTCTAAGTGTTCCATGTTTTTATTTTTTTTGGGGGTCTCAAACATGACCAAATTGGAAATTTATCTTCCCCAAAACTAACATAGAACCCTGAAAATGGATGGTTGGAAGACAATGATTTTTGCCTTTGCCCCTGAAAGCCTCTATCTTCAGGTGTTGCGGTTGATGGAAGAAATCCGGCTAACCACCTGGAATGCAAAAAACTATGAAACATGGAATATTCTCCATATCAACTGGTTAGCCGGATTTCTTCCATCAACAGTCAATAGTTGTTTCTGGTTCCCCTTAATAGGTGGTAGCTGGCATATAACCCCCCCAGAAGGCAATATATAAGTGGTATATACTGCCAATTGGGGGATTATATATGCCACCTAGATCCCACCTATTAAGGGGAACCAGAAACAACCATTGAAACAGTCGTTTCAGGGAGCTAGTAACCACACCTTGGTGTGACAACTCCGGAGCTCCACGAAGGATGAGTTGCTGATGTCTGGACATCACGACATGGGCCAACCACACGACGACATCAAAGAGTCAGAAAGACCCGGGGGGGAACACCCGAAACGGTGATGTGTGGGATGGCAGGATTCCCCTTTGCTCCCTTTTTTTGGGGAGAGGATTTTTTTTTCTTTCGGACCTTTATGCTCATTTGTTTTTTTTTTTGTTTTAGCCCTTTATACAAAAAGAATGATCTTCACATTTTTTCTTCAGTTCAATTAATTCGTTTTTGGAGGCACACAAAAACACACAAAAATCGAATGATTGAGAATCTGATTGCCCTTGAGCCTGGAACCAAAATTCTCAGTTGGAGCCCGGTTGTGCCGGCCAACGCTGAGTTTGGATGCCTTGAACGGTGCCTTGAAGGATGACATGCCTCCGATGGACTGACAGGGCTGAAACCTGGGGAGAAAGTTCGGATTTTCCCAGCATTTTTTGGCCCCTGGGTGTGGAAACGGACAGCATTCAGGTTGATGTTTTGAAGTTGAAAGCTATGACAAGATAAGAGTTTAAGTGCAGAAACATCATATTTGCATATTACGATGTCCAATTCTGTTTGCATCGACATTTTTTACTTATCATATTATCATAACATGTCTACACACTGAATTATATGGGGTCTTTGTTGCAGGCAAACGATGTAAGAAACTATGTTGTGGGCGTGAATTGCATGGGTGGAGGGTATCGGGGCCTCAACAAAGACCAATCTGCTAGTGAAATCAGGTGATTTCATTACTCCCGGATGAATGAATCGACCTCACCCCTTCTCAGCTGCTTCGAAAGATCTTTTTTTGGCTATGTATATTTAGGTTTATATGATTCTTCGAATCCTCCCAATTCAACCTTGTTTCAGGATCCCAGGAGGGTATCAACATGTAACTTGATCAAAGACACCTTCATTTTTTGAGAGAATGTGGATATCATAGGGAAAAAGGTGGCACCATCCTTCACCAGAGTTTCTATCACGAGGCTTTCCACGTGATGTTTTTGGCTCGAAGCCCGAAACCGCTGCGTTTCGTGGCAGCGGACGTTGTTTGTTTGTTATGACCGGTCTGGAAGGTCAGCATTGGGAGGGGATCCCCTTTGGGGGAGAGGAGATGTGCCCTTGTTGCGGAAGATTTCGTGACAAGATGTACCTTCAAAGTTTTTGTTTAACGCAGGTATTTATTATTGGAAGGAGATTAGAGGTTGAGCATCAATGAACGTAAATGAAGGGAAGACATGGTGAATCCGGTTCCCTTAGTCTCATGCCAATTGCAGTGCAAATTCCGGAAGTTGCGCCAGACACTGAAACAACATCAACATCTTTGCTTTGCCAATCCCCTAAACAGACGTGTCCAAGCACCATGAGGATGCCTCATGAATTTCCATGAATTTCCACAGTTTCAAACCCATCATTTTATCCGACCCACCTTTTTGGAGGGATGGACAATTTTTTTCGTCCCAACAAAAATTCCATGCAAAGCTCCTGTCAGGCCATCTTTTTAAGGTGGGGCGGCCTTTCGGAGTGGTGATTCTGAGGGTGAAGGAAGGGAAAGAATAGACTCATACCCAGGCCAACATCATTCCAAGGTATCGTGTTTATCTTTGGCATTTCAGGTTGGTGTAGCACATTTAAAGCTTTTTCTAATTTATGCAGTTTTTGGAGGGCAATGATTGATGATAATTGTTGGTTTGGTTTCTATGGATCAGTTGGTCTTTGTTTATATTCTTGATTTGTTGACCACAGATGGCTTTGCGTCATTTGAAGGTGTTGGCGCTTTACCATTTGGCATTGTCTCTGATCCCGGTCCATGCTGGCCGTCAAGCTGCTTCTTGACAGGGAAATCGCACCGGTGTTCAGGACGGTACGTTAAAGATGGAGGAAGACCAGAATGATGCAACGAAGAATGTAAAGAATTCTCAAAATATCAAACATCAAAGACATATGGGTGTTTCCTTAAATGGTGGGACCCCCATTTCACACCACAAAATGATCATTTTTAGTAGGAAAACCCATGGTTGTTGGGTACCACCATTTTAGGAAACCCCCATATATTATATACTGAGGCTCACTTCAGTTGGTCCAAAAAACAAACTACGTGATACAGGGAAAGTCGTTTTCCTGAAGTCGTTCTTCTTATGGCCCAAGAATGGTCCAAATTGGAGTCAAATTTGCATTCCAATGCCTTTTGTCTTTGGTTTTCTTACATCTTGCAGATAACATCTCATGACTCATGAGTCACAAGTACCCCCAAACCTACCAAGTCTTTTCACCATGCCATTGGATCTTCGTGTGGGACTGGAGCTCCATGAATTGAGGGATTTTGAGGTCACAGATTTTGGTCACTGGAAATGCTTCGCCAAACATGTATTAAGAGGTGCTGGGTATAAGATTACTATAGGATATACACTCCTTGAAACTAACAGCTCGCCCCTGAAAATAGGCCATCCCAAAAGGAAACTAGTATTCCAGCCATCCACGTTCAGGTGCAAACCGTTAGTTTCAGGGAGGGTATATATATATATATATGATTACTCTCTATGTACATTACAGTACCATATACGTATTTGTAGTTGGATATGTATGTGCAGTGTTTATTTGCCTTTGCATTTGCTGATATGAGTGTCTATGTCTCTGTCGTTGCATGTGCAAACATATGTATGTATAATCGTATATACTACGTACATTTGCATTTGTATCCACATTTGTGAATGAATCTGTGTATGTAGCTGAACATTGTATGTATATAATGTAAATACACATGTATATATATATATATACGTGTTTGTCTTTTCGTATATGCAAACGTGTTCGCTTTGTCTTTTCTCTTTGTCTATCTATTTGAAACATGTATACGTACATTGAATATATGTTTATATATATAGTCGTTCTGTCTTGTTT